>CAKMRH010000051.1:0-21989 GCA_928085145.1 Nezara viridula | reverse complement strand
GACATAGACATAAAACAAAACAGAAAAGAACTTAATCAGTGACACGGCTACTTGACAGACGTTTTAAATTATCTGTGACTAATAAATTAACTATTTACAAAGTCCTCATTAAACCACAATGGACATATGGGATCGAACTATGGGGAACAGCAAAGAAATCAAATATAAAAATCATCCAGTCATTCCAGTCAAAAGTCCTTAGGCAAAATTGTAGACGCACCCTTTTATGTTTCAAACCTCACGTTACACACTGACCTTAACATTCCTTTCATCACGGCAACTGCCACTGACCGCTTTAATAATTTTCATGACAGACTGACTCTAAATTCCAATCCACTTACTCAAGCTCTATCTACTGCCACAAATCCATATAATAAACCCAGAAGACTGCTGAGGCGCTGGCCAAGAGACTTATTGCATTGAGCTACTTGCTGCATTATCTTTTTTGTGTGTGTGTGTGTGTGTGTCATTATGTATGTGTTATTTTACTACTTTTTTTTATAGTAGTAAAAAAATAAATAAAAATATAGGAAAAAAAAATTATGATAAAAAAAATATATATATAGATAAAAAAAAAAAAATTGTATATTATGCTCATATATGTTGTTAATACTATATAATTGTATATTAGTTTTGGAAAATTGTCTGTAGCGATTAATAAGTATGCTGTGTTTAAAGCAACCCAATGTAATTGGGCAGCACCCTTTTATGATAATAAAGTGATTCTCTGTCTCTTTAATTTTTATTTTTTAATTCCTACGGATTAGAACTGTAGAGGACAGAAAAACCTTCTAACATCAAACGCATTCAATCCTTGCAGTCTAAAGTCCACCGAACAATAGTCGATGCTCTCTTCTATCTAACCCTATGAAACCTTCATATCCCATTTGTTCTTTACCTAATCCTAGATAAATTTTCAAAATTTCACCAGAACCTCACTCATCATCCAAATTCTGTAGCATAATCCCTATCTAGCTGCAGCCACATTTAGAATCCTCCCCGGAGGTTAAAACAGCAATGGACCCGCAACCTTCTGTAAATATGTATATACACATATACATCTCCACTCAAGTCCTGAGCGTCTGTGCTCTAGTGCCCTCCATCAATCTCCATTGGCTTCAAATACAAGTGAAGCAGCTGGAGCAGAAGCACTGGGATCTCCTGGAGCCCTGTTTTGGCTTCAACGTTGTTGTTGTGTTTTTGTACATATGTATATTAATTTTCTTATTTTATTTTTCTTTATTATCTCTATTTTAGTTATCATTTAAATGTACATATTGAGTGAATGTTTAATGTAACCCTAATATTAATAACCTTAAATTAGGCAGAATGTATTAATTGTCAACTAATAAAAAAAAACTTTGCAAATTATTTCACAATGGTTTATTATTTCCAAACAATTATACACCTAAGTAACATTACCTTCCGAGTTAAAAGAAAAATAAATAAAAGGTGATTCCAATTATTGGACTAAACTGTTTTTCTTTAATCATTGGTAATAAGCTAAAAAAAATATCATTAGTTCAGTAACACATTCAAAATTTAAAAACCAAACCAAGGATATAACATTTGGAGTAGAACATATAAAAAAACCGGAGACAATATCTTTGCTCCTAATTGTCCGATTTTAACGAATTTTTTTTTTAGGAAATTTCGTAAAAAATATATACAATATCAACAAAAAAGTAAAAACTTTTCGAGTTTTTCGGTAATTTAATTTTACCATCCCTCGTAACTTTTTTTCCAGCTTCTTTTCGTTGAAGTATGTTATATAGATAAATATAAAGGGCGTCGAGAAAATGACTTTAGCGAAGTTTCATTGAAATCTGTACATTCGTTTAGGAGCTACAGTCTATAGCAACGGAGGTTTTTCTGCCGCGATTTTGAAAGTAAGGAGGATAGTAATGTCGATGAAGAAGGATCATCCTCGGGTGGCCTCTGATTTTATATCAAAATTTGAAAAAAAATCGGTCCAGTAGTTTCGGAGAAAATGCGCGGAATTTTATTCGTTTTTCGAATTCTACGCGTCCTGAAACGTGAAACCTCAAATTTTGAGAGGGGGTTACGTTTTTGAATTTTTTGGTCGATCACAATGGTTGATTATTGAAAATAATAAACCAAAATTAAAAAAGATTCATATTAAAATATCGAAGAGACGATATCGATTGTAAATAATATCGAAGTAGATACTATCGATGGTAAAATACTGAATATGGAAAGGAATATATCGATATTTCTATAATATCGATTATCTATGGCTATCTCTAACACGGGACCTTGATTGGATTTCTGTGCCTCACCTCTGAGCTATCCACTCCCTCTCTCCCACAAATATACATAATGCATATTTTTCTCAAATAATTCCTAGTAGGTTTAAGTTTATGCCTCCGGTGAATGAAATAATAATTTTCTGTATCAAAAGGGACCCCCACCGCAGCAGAACTCGTAACTTGAGCTATCACAGCAATCCAGGAGCGACTCAAAACCAACAACAAACAACTAATAAGCTCAGATTGTAGAAGATTTAAGCCGAGCATTATTAAGTACTTACAACGTGTATTAACTCCTCCCGTCTGATTTATTTCATTTGTTCCCAACTCGGAAGGTAGCTTTTCACTTGCCAACAGTTCCTAATTTGAACTCGATTGATCGTAGTTCAAGTTGCTTTAATTCCTCAACTCTCTATTATAACAATGTTCATTTTACCACAGGAGAGCAACTTTACCGAAATTTTAATTATGATAAAATTGATAAGTCGTTTACGCTTTATACATAATATATGATATGAGCAGTTTATTTCTCAAGTGAACCCTTATCATTGTTATGAATTTTTTATAAATTACGAAAAAATATATTTTCTTTTCCATTTGTAATATCAAAGACATTATTTTAAAAAAAAAATAAGAAATTCTTTATTGTAGAACATATTTCTGAAAATCATTAATTATTCCAGTAGTGCGAATATTCGGCAGAAAATTTTGTTTACTGAATGAATAGCAGAACAATATGTAAATAAGCAGATCCTGTAAATTATGTGAGGGAGGAAATAATATTTTTTTTAGATAGATAGAAAATAACTTTATTCTGGGACAAAGTCCCTTGAGAATAACAAAATAGAAAAAAAATTAAAAGATTACATCTGGCCTAAATAAAATCAATAGAAAAAAAGAAATAACAGAAACAAAATATAAGGTGAACATTCTATATACAAAACAAACGAAAGTATATTAAAAACAATTAACACTCTAACAAGACACTTAAAGCTATTTGCACTGAAAGACCAGTATACCATTTAAATGTTGAATAATATATAAATACATCATCAACATTTCTTAACGTATAGATAGGCAAGAATTTAGTGGTGTATAAAAGATAATAGTTATAAGCATCAATAGATGCGTTCAGTGACATGAAGAGTAGGAAAATCTTTCCCCTAGCAAAGAACAGTAAGAGGGAATATCGAATTTTGATATAGAGGAAATTGCAGAAATTGACAGAGCAAGCAATAAATAAGGCATGATCTGTCAGAAGGCATGTAAAGGTTAGAAGGTCGAGATCTTGTGGAAAGAGAATGAACTGAGGATTTGAATTATAAAACGTTGTAGGCGTAAGAAGGACGATGATTGTTGATGATTTGGTAGAGGAACGTACCTAGGAAATATAAATATGATTTTTTTCCATGATCGATTACAATATTCCATTTAACATAGTAGATTAAAATATTTGTACAAATTGCTTTGCTAGGGCCTATTTTTAAACCCTGGAAAGAAAATAAAGGTAATAAAGCTTTTAAAAAACTCTTAATAATGGAATTTTCTAAATTATTAAAAAATATAAAATGTAAGAACAAACAAATGCCTTTAAAAAATAATAAAGTGAGTATATTAGCCAACAGAAAAAGTGTTAGTAAATAAATGCAGTACCTTTAAAAATGAAGAAATTATTAAGTATGCCAAAATGAATGGACTGTATCTTTATAAATAATTGTCCGATTTTTAGGGTGTTTTTTTTTTGTAGGTAATTTAGTAATCTTTCTAATAATGATGGGCACTATAAAAAATCCTACTTTTTGAGCTTTTCGCAAATAAAATTTCTTTTTCTTCATAACTTTTTTTCCAGATATTTCGTGGGAATATCACTTTTCCGCATGTGGAGGAGAAGAATATCATCAAAACGAGTGGTTAATCATTGTATTTGATGAACAATTGATGAAGTTATGGCGTACCGAAGAAAAAAAAAAAACACCTTTTAGAAACAATATATTATATATTCAATTTTATTTTTAGATATTTTCAAGTATATATAATAAGCAAAATAACAAAAATCTATCTAAAATCTAAAATAACAATTAAACAAGCTTATAAATAAATACAATTTAAATATTCAATATTATATTTGTACGTTTCACAATAATTATGTTAAAATTTTACAAAAATTCCCGTAATTTTTTTTTTAGTCCATCATCCCCTCCCCTAATCAAAATCAAAAGTCAGTGCCTATGATATATATTCTAAAACAAATTTTTTTATTCTTATTTTTTGTTTCACAAGTAAATATTACCAGCCTGTTTAGAAAACCTTAGATGTAATTTAATATCTTATTTGGAGTTATAATGTTCATTATTGAGGGAAGATGGAGAAAACAGGCAGCCACCGCCTTCTAAATATTTTAATGTTTCCGCAAAGAGGTTTCTGAGCCAGCTAGGGCTTTCCATTGTCAATGCATGAAGCCGGTGTTCTGGCGCTATGGCTGTACCGTAATGTACTCAGCCTGGTACCACTAGGATAGTTTAACATTACCTTTTACTGTGTGGTTATATCTACCCACTATCAATATGATGAAAATTATTAATATACTAAATATGCTATTCTTCATTCTTTATAGTAGTCAATAATCTAATTACATTAAGGCATAACCAATGTTTAGTAGAAAAAATAAATAAAGAAGTTGAACCAGAAATTAGTAAAAAAAAATCAAATAATTATTTATTAAATGCCAACGTTCCGAACACCGTTATAGATAGATCTTCATCTGTGCTAAAAAGAAAATTACTAAAGAATTTTTCATTGAGAAATTGAGAGTACAAGAAATTGAAACTATTGTAAGAGTGAAAATACAAATGAAATCTCATATAAAAAAGATTTTAGTGACCGTGTTATATTTTATTCTGCTTATACGAAACGGGACGGACTATAACGAAGGCACAACCCTTGTTATTCACAGAATTATTTCTCCCTTATCATAGTTATAAATCGATACTAAGAATAATTATAATTATGCAATAGCATAAATTGGCTGCAAGGCGCGATGTATAATATAGATTTTTAAATAAATAATAATAAAAGCTTTGGCGAACCCAAATTTCCACCGTTCACCGTCCAAAAACAATCCCTTCAGATCGGCGTTAATGGTATCTTCTCACCTTCGTTTCGGTCTACCCCTCGGACGTTTACCATTCGGTACAGCAAATATCAACCTTTTAGGAATTCTCTTCTTACTAAGCCCATGAAAATCTTGGCACAGACAAACAGATCCACAGACAGACCAAAGGCTAAAAACGTGTTTTTCAGAGTCAGGAGGCTCTGAAACTTATAGATCCGTCAAAACCCGCATATCGGAAATTTGACCCGATCGCAATACTTTTCTTGCCTAGTATAGGAAGGAAAGTAAAAAATAGCATTGCTTTCGTAACACTTTCAAAAACCAAAACAAAGGATATAACATTTGTAGCAGAACATATAAATATATCTAGACAACACTCAAATATCTCCAAATTATCAACAAAAAAGTGTATACTTTTTGAGTCATTCGTAAATCTAATTTTACCATCCCTCGTATCTTTTTTCCAGCTTCTTTTCTTTGAAGTACGTTCTATAGATACATTTAAAGGGCATCGAGAAGAAAACTTTAGACAAGTTTCATTGAAATTGGTACATTCGTTACAGACGCGTTACAGGCGCGTTACAGACGAAACCTTCCAAAAACTTGTTTTACGTTTTTGACATCAAGGTACAAATTTTGTTCCATTAATGTTTGTCTGCAGTTAAACCAAATGATCAACATTCAGGTCAAAATCAATGCATACATTATAGCGCTAATGCGACTCACGTTTTTCGGCGTTCATTTCGAAATAAAAAGCCAGATGGTAATGAAATGTATAAAAAAAATAAATAAAACTTCTTAATTTCATTGAAACGTATAATCAAAATTTCGAAAGCAGTCAGTGAAAAACTTTTGTATATAAATGATTTTGAACAAACATTTACGTTTTTATTTATACACACTGTTTTTATAACTTAATCTAAAACACAAGTCTAAAATAAAAGCTCGTCAATAACTACAAAACGAAAAAATAAAATAGGTTAGGAAACAGGGAAGACTAAGAAAAGGGACTAGACTGAGTTTTCTTTGGCAATTTATGTAACGATTTATAATTCCAATCCTGAGTTATTAAGACACTGAGCTCCTATTCTCAAGGCCATGCAGTTACCTACTGTTAACGTAATCATTAAATAACACTGTTTGTGGCTTTGCCGTATTCCGGTAAAAATAATTCTTTCCTTCGGTTATCGATTTTCACTAACGTTTTAATTATAAATGATACGATTTTTCTCATTATCATTAATGATTCCGCTTCAAATTGGCATCAGATCTGAAACAATGAAAACTGGAGATAAGTGAATAATCCATTGTTAGACATTGGCAACGATTAATGAATGTAAAACGGCTGATTAATACCCCGTGAGGTGGGGAAGGGCCATGTTGTACATCAAACGGTCATTAATAACAATTAGCTCTCGTCGCTACAACAGTTCTCTCCTATCTCGTACCCGCCATAACAGTAAGCCTACCAAATCTTTCAGTGCATGGCCATATTTACATTGAAATGGTGGAGGAATAGTTGAATGTTTTTTGTTTTTGTTTTATATATATATATATATATATGATTCCATTAATCATATATATATATATGATTCCAAATTAGTCGTTTGTCCAGGTGGAGTCCTAGGTATCGGATCTGCTCAACAGGGATAAGTGGAGTATTGTTAAAGGAAACTGTAGGACAGGAAGTCGTTGGTTTACGACAAAAAATATCTATATTACAAGGTATAACGTTTTTCGTATGAGAATAAAATCTCTGGGAGAAGCCGTTTTCGGAAATTCAGTAATCCCTCAACTTATACGGGGGAGGGGGGTTGAGAGTTTTGTTCATTGAATACTAAAATGTGAAAGAGTTCTACATCGGTAGATTGCATATTTGATGATTTGTGATTTTAAAAAAAAAAAGCCAGTGCATACTAACAATTAATATCGCTACTGTTAATGAAAAGACCGTATATAAAAATTGAATGTTTTACAAGAGTGCATAAGAAGTATATAGTATAAATATACACATAAAGCCTCAACACCAAATGCTCTTGATTGTATTATTATTCAATAAAAAAAAACTATATATATATATATATATATATATATATATATATATATATATATAATAAATATATATAGTTTTTTCTATTGAATAATATTACAATCAAGAACATTTGGTGTTGAGACTTTATGTGTATATTTATACTATTATATACAAAATTGAGAAAAAATAAATAAGAAGAAAACGTGTAAGTAAAAACTATATACAAAGAAAAACGTCTTCCAAGTAAGGTCAGTATAGCTTTCTCACCGTTTACATTAACTAAAAAATATCTTCTTTTTTTTTTATTTCTTAAAAACATTTACAACTGTATTAAATAAACACATCAAGTAAATTTGAACATAATGTATATAATGACATGAAAACACTTGCTGAGTAACTACCCAATGGTAGCATTCTAATGATATGTTTACATTAGGAGATCACGGGGCCATCTTCTTCTCAGTCGCCTCGGAGGGTTATCAGGAATTGAAGAGGAAGCAAGGTTAGAAACAAGAGGGTTGGGATGGTTATGAAGTTTATTATGGAAGGATAGATATCTTGATTGGGCCAAATCTGACACATAAGGAACATTAAGAGCATTGTGGATGGTTTTATTTGTAACAAAGTAGGGAGCATTGAGGATTTTACGAAGGATTTTGGATTGTAAGGATTGGATGCGAGAGGAATTCGATGGTTTAGTGGAGCCAGATAGCTCAACTCCGTAAGTCCAAATAGGCCTGTGTATGAGTCTTTTGTAATTAATTGGAAGTTTAGAGCGTTCGTCTATTAAGTGTTGAAGTAATCGGAAACGTCGAGCTGTTTCTTGTCGTTTCAGTCTAGTATGAGGATTCCAAGTTAGTCGTTTGGCCAGGTGGAGTCCTAGGTATCGGATTTGCTCAACAGGGATAAGTAGAGTATTGTTAAAGGAAACTGTAGGATAGGAAGTCGTTGGTTTACGACAAAAAATATCTATATTACAAGGTATAACATTTTTCGTATGAGAATAAATCTCTGGAAGAAACCGTTTTCGGAAATTCAGTAATCCCTCAACTTATACGGGTTTCATAGTTTTGTTCATTGAATACTAAATTGTGAAAGAGTTCTGCATTGGCATATTGCATATTTGATGATTTGTGATTTTTAAAAAAAATCGAGTGCCTACTGATCATTAATATCACTACTGTTAGTGCACTAGCTGATCCAGGATTTAATTTTGGGGGGCATCAGCCCGAAAGCCCCCCCCGTAGATCCGCCCGTGTGTTAGTGCAAAAGACCGTATATAAAAATTTAATGTTTTACAGGAGAGCATACGAACTAATAATTTCTTTCTATTAAACCTTTATGCTTAGTAGTATAATGTCATATTTCATTGCCCTCTGCTATTTTCCATCGTAACGGACTGCTTATATCAGTTGCAGACTATAAAATGTCATCTTTAGTACAAATAGAATAAAAAGCTGAAAATATTTACATACGACATTTTGCGCTAACAGTAGTGATATATACTTAATAGTAAAAATTCAACTTTTTGTTTGTTCCGAATTAACTGTAATATACAAATATGTGTGAAGTTTGATATTTAAGAATGAAATCGAGACCACGACGAGCTAGTAGAACTTCCATAGTAATAAACATAATCACAAATAAGATTTTTCTTTTTATACCAATTCAGAGTCAAAATTAATTTAAATATACTGAAAAATACTCGAAATCTAAGTAACGGCAGTAATAGTCAAGCCAGTAATGTTCTTAATCGACCAAACAATACAGCATAAATTAACTTTTTGAATAAAACCTAAAATTTTATAATCCCCTAAAAATATTGTCTTAACCTAACTTCCACTCCAGATGATCATCAATGCCTTCCAAATTTCACAGCCATTATATTGTTACTAATTATTAATATCAATTTTAAGTATTAAATGGAATTCAATGAAATTGATAACAGGTAATTTCTATACTATTCTCCAAATTTCCTCGGGTCAAATCGAACGCGCAATTTTCAAACTATAGATAGGCGTGTCAAATAATACATTTTTTTAGAGTAGTGGATGGAAAGTGATCAAATTCATTCATACTTGATACCATATGTATTATTGATACCATATACAATACTTACTGTTTACCAATCTCTAACTTCCCACAAAGTTTAAACCAAATTGAAAGGGCGGTTTTAGAGATATAGACGTATCAAGTAAAACATGTTTGCTTATAAATAAGAATACATTTTACCATCCCTCGTCACGTTTTTTCCAGGTTCTTTTCGTTGAAGTATGTTATGTTGATAAATTTAAAGGGCGTCAAGAAAATTACTTTAATGAAGTTTCATTGAAATCTATACTATTTAGGAGCTACAGTCTATAGCAACGCAGGTTTTTCGGCCGCCATTTTGAAAGTAAAAGGCGGACAGTAATGTCGATGAAGGAGGATAATCCTCGGGTGACCTCTGATTTTATATCCAAATTTGAAAAAAAAATCGGTCCAGTAGTTTCGGAGAAAATGCGCGGACGGCGGACGGACAAAAAAATTTTTATTTTTTTTTTTTTCCACTTCTACGCATCCTGAAACGTGAAACCTCAAATTTCGAGAGGAGGTTAGGTTTTTGAATTTTTTGGTCGATCACAATGGTTGATTATTGAAAATAATAAACCAAAATAATGGGTTGAATTCAATAAAATTGACGCTCTCATGTGAAAAATGGCAAAGCAGGGCTTAAAGAGATCACGGCTCTTCTCTCCCAGTCGCTACACCGTAGTTGACTGTTGATAAAATAGATAGTAGGAGATTAGAGTTTTTTTTTATACTAACGCTCATAGGCGCAGACTATCCATTCTGGTTGGGAGATGGAGGGGAGGGCTATGGATCTCCACAAAAATTTGCAATAAAAAATAATTCTATAAAAAGAGAAAAAAAAAACAAGAAAACATTGGCAAGCAACAACGAAGACTAATCGAAGGTCAAGGATAATAAATGTTGAATGGTTTTCTACTGAATGAAATTTATGAATTTGAGCTCCTAAAGCAAAGAAGGAAAGTCAACTTAATTTCCAGCCGTTATGGAAACAATAAATCAACCGTGGAAAATTTATTAATGAAGTTTGCTCTATTAAAATAAAAACTTATAACAGTTATATATATATATATATATATATATATATATATATATATATATATATATATATATATACAACAAATTTACATAGGTCGATTGGAACGATGTAATTCTTAGCTAAAGGCTCAATAACAAAATGGAATAATAACAAGGTATATTGTGAGGGAAATTGTTAAACACTTCACCATAGCCGTAATAAGTTATGGGCTTGTCGAGAGTTTACGGTTGTTTTTATATAGAAAGGATATATCTGGCATAAACTGACGGCCGCACCCCTAAACCAGTTATTTATAGCTACAGTTGACGACTTTTTTTACAGAATCTTATCTCGAATGAAAAACTCTCTGCAAAAGAGTATATTAATACAAGATATATTTAATAATTTATATATATATATATATATAAAATATTACAATATATTTTATAATTCCAAAACTTCAACAACCTTTCTCTAGAGCTTAATTCTAACTTGGAACCCACATACAAGACTTAAAAGACAAGAACTTAACCAACGATATGGCCAGCTATATAGACTACTAAGCAGGACATCTCATCTTTCGATTGAAAATAAACTTTTAATCTACAAGACAATATTGAAACCTATCTGGACCTACGGACTTGAACTGTGGGGAACTGCTAAACATTCGAATATCAAACGCATCCAATCCTTCCAGTCCAAAGTACTTAGAACAATAGTCAATGCCCCATATTATGTTACAAACAAGACCCTACACCATGACCTTAACATCCCATTTGTCCTCGACATCATCCCATCCAGATTCTCAAACTTTCACCAGAACCTTATCCATCATCCAAATCCTCTAGCTCAATCCCTATCCAGCTCCCACCATCCCTACAATCCCCCTCGAAGGTTAAAACGGCAGTGGCCGCGAGATCTATTGTAAATATGCTTCTGGAGTCCTGGCAATGGCCAGCTTCTCCACTCAAGTCCTGAGCATCTGTGGCTCTAGTGCCCTCCTTCAGCCTCCACTGGCTCTTAATACTAGTGATGCGGCTGGAAAAGTGGCACTGGGATCTGTGGAGTCCTGCTTTGCTTTCCACATGTGGGGAGAAAAGCCTGGCTAGGAGATTCCTGGGCGAATGTATATATTGTATATAGGTATGAATGTGTTTAGAAGTTATTATTTTATTTTGTTTGTTTATTTATGTTTTTTTTAATTTTATTTTATTTTTATTTTTTCCTATTGATTACTTTTTTTTCTCTTCTTTATTTTATAAGTATTATTTATTTACTTCTTATATTTATAGTTACTTCTGTATTACTTGTATATACTGTATGAATGAGAACTTCTAGCCTTAATACTTATAGCCCTCCAACAGTGGCTGATTGTATTATTATTATTCAATAAAAAAAAAAGAAAAAAAGAGCTTAATTATTATCAATATTATCGAACTATATAATAAACAACTTCCCAAAAGAATATCTACACAATATATAATACCCTCTCAGAAGCAATGGATTTTTATGAATGAGGTTTGATGCACCATAAAGAATGTAACTGCGAGAGTTATTTGTCCTTGAGAAGATGGAGGTAAATAAACCTGAGAATAATAGAGGAAGGTGGAAGAGGACTGAAAAGGAATTTGTTAATAAATAATATTCTTAACCATTAATATTGATATGTCCGAGAGAAAGGGACCTTTTGCCGAAATATTATTGTTATCCACTTGATATGGAGTCTATTCTATTCTGTGAAACCATTTAGAAACCTAGTCATAGAATATCAGACAGTCTTGTCCCTTGAATTATGGAAATGATCAAAATCAACAATTGGCATATTTAATAAGCTCAATTATTTAAATGTTGGTTGAATTAATATAATGTATTACGGATTAAGTCCATTGTGTTACTATGGAGAAGTGACGAATTCCAGAATGTGACTATAGTAAGCAAGGTTAAATTTTTTTTTTTACTTTCCTATCTATAATAGGTAAGGAAAGTACTGCGATCGGGTAAAATTTCCGATATACGTATTTTGACGGATCTATACGTTTCAGATTACGTGTCATATTTTTATTTTGTTTTTTAAGGAAATGCAATTCCCTACAAAACCGTATAAAAATTGTTCATTGTGGACAACTATTAACCAAGTTACAGCTATTAATTTCGTATGTAAGTTCACGGGTTCATATCATGGTGTCAGAAAGAAATGAAAATCTGTTGCCCGCACCACACAAGCTTCACTATTTCCTCTATTTTTAACAGAAATTATTGAGTGATAAAATTAGGCTTAGGTTTTTTATTAACAATATTAGAGGATATTGAAATTTTTACACTGATCTACCACAAGCAGGTTTACATTGCTTTATTTTATCAAAGAAATCGTACTCAAATATTTTCTTTGATCAATTTTCAGGAAAATAAATGTAATGTTATTATATATATATATATATATATATATATATATATATATATATATATATATATATATATATATATATATATATATATATATATATATATATATATTGTTTCTTAATGTGCATTTTTAAAGACATCAAAACTTTTCTGAAATAGGTAGGAACGTCGTGTGAGTGGACCCGACAGATTTTCTTGTTTAAGATTAACCCTAACTCACCATTTCGGATATTCATTCCGTGGGTCCGCCACGAAATTAATTTCTATTCGTTCAGCCAGTATTCGAACCGGAGCCTCGATAATTTAAATCGGAAAATGTTTTAACACACTCGTTCTACACGGTCTCTGGAGAATTTTAACTAGCAATTGTATATTGAAGATATTGCGGCGAATAAAATGGGAGTGTTAAATTGTTGAGCTTAGAAACGAAAGAATCACTAAAATTGCTGATTGTTAACTGTCCGAGGGGAAGATCGAAGCGAAAGTGAGAGGATTACATTAAGGCTGATATGGCGTTAGTGATATAATTACTACAAGCATAATAAAAGTCATCGACAAAATTTAGAGGATTCAAACCGAAGATGGTTTCAAAAGTAAACGTATCGAGGCGGAATAAATAGTCTTTTAAAGAGTACGAAACTGGTCTGTGGTTTAATTAAGCCGAAAAATGTACCGTACGGTTTTGAGATAAACCGTAATTCCGGCTGAAAGTCTGTTAGGTGTTATGGTGCAGTGAGATACTTATCTTTTATACCAGAAGATACTTAAAATTTTTAGATTTTAAAAATAAAAAATTATTATTTATGATAGTCTTCTACGAGATAAAAATCTATTGAAAGAGATTTTTTCAATTAGGAAAATAGTTCTATGATTTTTTTATTGAAAAATATTACAATCTGTCTCTAGGACATTTATAATAGCGTTCACAAATCACATTCACACTCTATGTACAATAAATAAAATAAATTATACAGAAAAATAATATATATACGATAAATAAGAATAAAAGAACCTAAAAATAAATGAATAAAAAGAACACATACACACCATATACAATATTTACAATCTGGCGAGAGAACTCCAAACTAGACTTGTCCCTCCAACTGTGGAAGGAAAAGTATGACTCCAGGAGATCCCTGCACTTCTCTCTCAACCGCGTCACTAGGGCGAAACCCAGTGGAGAGCAAGAGTGCTTCAGAGATATAAGTACAATTATTAAACTGGAGGAATATTTTCCAACAGGACAAGCATATATTTATTAAATAAATTATTAATTTAACAGTCATTGTTAAATATGAATCATTATTATTATATGATAATATTATATTGTATAAACGTGTTTAGCTTATGTCGCTAATACGTCTAATTTATTTGGGAGAAAGATAGCAGTCTAATCTCATAGTTCTCATTGAAGTACTTCATGAAAATCTCAAAATATAGTATACTACAGTAGTACAATATATTTGCTAAATATTTTAGCCAAGTAATTACATCGATAATTCCATTATAGAAAGATAAATAAAACATTTAATGAGTTATTCATGAAATTACAGAAGATAAAGTTTATTTATAATAAAGTTACAAGAACTAAGTGGAAAATGAAATTGTTTATATTTTTGGGAATAGTGAGAGAGGAGTAAGGGAGAGTTGAAGAAGATGACCCGCATAGCAATGAGGCTGGCAAGTGGAATATAGAAAAAGGAGTTGAAGGGGGGGAGAGGGAAAGAGAGTAGAGAGAGACAGTAAAGGGGGGGGCGCTCCTAAAACATTCTTATCAGTCCCGAGCCAACTATCTCAACGACTAAATAAATTATACTCGACATCGGATTCGTTCGTTCCCATGCAGTAGGTAGTCCCATCCCTCTCTACCAGGTGTCGGTATGTTCAGTAAGTCTGTCCATTGAGCCGATAATATTATCGCTACTATTTTATAAGAATTTCGTCGATATTTGTTTTGAATCAAAATTATTTCAACAAACTTTGACAAAGATGTTCTGAATGGACGAACTTAACCATTTGAAAGTAAGAAATAAGATCAAAGGAGAATAAAAACTATAGCACTAGCTAGTAGCGATGGCCATCGATTGTCAATATTATTGAAGTATCGACTTTCCTTACGATATTTGATGTTGTTTCATTGATAGTATCTATTTCGATATTATCGACTATCGATATCGTGACTTCGATATTTTAATATTTAATTTTTTTTTTCTATCAAAAGTTATTTGCGCCTGTCAACAGTCAGCAAATGTGCTAGAAATACAAGATATAAATGACACATCAGGAATTGGGAAGGAAAGTACTCAGCAGTACCTCTTCCCTAACTTGTTTCAATTACATAGGTTGTTTAAGGAAAGAGATCTCTCATCCAACGCCTTTTTAGTCTCCTCATCATGTTCTGAGGTATGTCAGCTGTGGCCATGTCTCTTATAAGTCTGTTATTATGTCCATTTAAATTTGTGTAAAATTGTTGATATAGGATCGTTATATGTTGGTCAACTGTTGGAAAGTGGAGGTCAGTATGTAGAGTTTTGTTAGTCACGTACCAAGGTGCTTTTGTTATGAGTCGCAATAATTTTGATTGGAACGTTTGAAGTTTTTGTAGGTGGGTCTTTTTAGCGATGCCGTATATTTGTGATGAGTATGTATCCGTATGGTCACGCCGAACAGCTCAATATTTTTGTAGGCCTCTTTATTCTCGATTTTGTGAACGAATTATCTCACGATTTAAGTGGAAATCAAATGGAAGTTAAAAAATTTTTAATGTCTAATTGAATGGATACGTTTACCGATTTGGAGATTGAAAACTCTCCAATTCCGCGATTTTTCGTAAATAAAAAAAAGTTGTTGATTACGACGAGAATAATCCATTTACAAAGTTTTAGTTTGATATTAATAAGTTGATAAAAGTGAGTCTGTACCACGGTTGACGAATTAACCATATGAAAATGAGAAATTAGATCAAATTTACGAGACAGACAAAATGACCCAATACGAAAACTACAAACTATTCAGTTAAAAACTTTTAGGACCATAAAGCTCCATGGTACGTCACAAACATTATTTTACATAAAGACCTTCAAATGGCAACAGTTAACCACATACGGACACACTACAAACGATTTCACAACAACTTATACGGACATACTAACAAGAGGAAATGGATGAGATATTTGCTCGCTTAAAAGATACTATTGCGACTGCTCCAACACTTACTAGACAAACGCTCTAAACTTTCAATCGATTACAAAAGACTCATCTACTTAACCATAATAAGACCTATATGGACATACGGAGTTGAGCTTCGGGGCTCCACCAAACCATCGAATTCCTATCGTATCCAATCCTTACAATCCAAAATCCGTAAAATCCTTAATGCTGCATACTTTGTCACAAATAAAACAATTCATAAAGACCTTAATGTACCGTATGCCGCTGATTTAGCCTTTCATGATAAACTCCAGTCCCATCCAAATCCCCTTGTTTCCACCCTTGCTTCTTCCTCGATCCCTGATAATCCTCCTAGGCGTCTGAAAAGGAGATGGCCTCGTGATCTTCTTACTTAAAATTATTTAGAGAGTGCTACCACTGGGTAGTAACTCTTCAAGCCTGTACATGCCATTATTTATATTTGCGCATATTTACTAGTTGTATTTGTATACAGTTGTAAACTCCATTAAAAAAACAAAAAAAAAAAAAATTTACTTATCTTTAGGTTATTTTATTTTTTTGCTCTACATAGTTTTTTTTTTATTATTATTTTACTTTTGTTAATTTTGTATTTTGTGCATATATGGTGTGAATGTGTTCATTTATCACTATAATTATTGTCCACGAGATAGAATATTATATATGGAAATTAATAAAAAAATTAAAACTTGAAGGAAGTTAGTTGACTGTTCTACATATCATGGATGATAAATATTCAGGACGCAGTATTTTTTTTTAAATATTTTATTTTTGCCAACGTTTCAATCCAAACATGTGGGTCATCTTCAGGGCGTGGTTTGAGCACTGAGGTAGATAGAGTACTTGAACAACCAAAACCTTGAATTTATCACCCAACATTTTTTAAAAAATCCTAATTTAACACTGTTGGAACCTCGCATTTTACTATTTTCTAAACGATTGTGCTTAAATCTTAGACTAATCGTTCGATCCTCTCTTCAGATCTGGAGATGAACAGTAGGTCTAGACTAGAGGATACGAGGAGGTCTATTACTGGAGACCTCTGTTAGGGCAGTGGAAGGCTCATTGCGGACGAAAGGAGCCGTGGCGTACTCGGTCACCGCTGTCACCCTTGGGTACCTCCCCCTCCCCCCCCCCCGGGTACCCCTTCTGACCCCCGCCCCCTCCATCAACCTAATGACCCTCCGAGTCCTGTCACTGCCCGATCCCCATTATAGATACCGCTCTTCTCATCTCTCTCTCTCTCTCTCTCTCTCTCTCTCTCTCTTCTCTCACACATCCCCCTGAAGAAGACCTGCAAAGTCGGGTCGAAACGTCGGCTTTTAATAAAAATAGTTTTGCCACTATTTAGCCTATTTATGACCGCCAACCCGGACCATCTCCTTCCTTTAAAATTATTTTAACTTCTCGCACAAATACAAATTTTACTTTTGAAGCAAAAAGGTAATTCTTATAATATGCATAGCAAAATACATCTTCCCCTTCATTACACCGTAAAATAGTGTGGCAGTAATTAAGTAAAAAAAAATAATAATCCTAATTTTTTATATAGATATGACAGTATTTTTATGTTTTTAATTTACTTATTTCCGACTGCTCCAACACTTACTAGACAAACGCTCCAAACTTTCAATTAATTACAAAAGACTTATCTACATAACTATAATAAGACCTATATGGACATACGGAGTTGAGCTTTGGGGCTCCACCAAACCATCGAATTCCTATCGTATCCAATCCTTACAATCCAAAATTCTCCGTAAAATCCTTAATGCTCCATACTTTGTCACAAATAAAACCATTCATAAAGACCTTAATGTACCATATGTCGCTGATTTAGCTCGAGCCAGATATCTATCCTTTCATGATAAACTTCAGTCCCATCCAAATCCGCTTGTTTCCACCCTTGCTTCTTCCTCGATCCCTGATAATCCTCCTAGGCGACTGAAAAGGAGATGGCCTCCTGATCTTCTTACTTAGAATTATTTATGGAGTGCTATCACTGGTATCTCTTCGAACCTGTACATGTCATTACTTACAACTTGTGCATATTTACTAGTTGTATTTGTATGCAGTTGTAAATATCATTAAATAAACAAAACAAAAAAAGTTACTAAATTCAAGACAGGAAGAGATGCCGCTGGGTATTCCTCTCCATCAAGCTACTTCCTATATTCTTACCAATTAAGAAATTAAGTTTAAAAAAAGATCAAAAACTATACTACTACAAACCCAGAAGGGTCTTGGATTCGGAACTTTTCAAGGAAGTACACTACTTGTAATCGAAAGAAAAGGGGGAAACGTTCCAAGAATAAATGTGATATTGACAAACATCGAGAGCTGGAAATAGTAAACAAGGTGAGCGCCAACCGACATTTCCTGGGTCGAGGCCAAACTGTTCGATTGCACCGCTACCTACCGTTAGTTCAACTAGTTTCACCAAACAGAGCGGTTCAGTTTAGAATTACATATTTTAATTAATTAATGGATAACATAGGCGGAGAATTTCCATTTTGATTACGTGGGGACAAGGACAAAAAAAAAATATATAAAAATCCTGCGATAGCTCATATTATGTGTACAAATTCAACATAATTATTGTAAAACGAACGAATATAATATTGGGTATTTAAAAATAAATGCATATATATGGTTAGACAGTTGTAAGATTTTTTATTTATTTATTTTTTATGTGCTTAGGAATATACTTGGAAATATCTGAACAAACCAATTAGATATAATACAAGTTGTATACATTAAACATGGGAGAAAGGGGGATATCTTCCATAGTGTAGGTAGATTTCTAGAACTTTTTCTGATAAAAATGAATAATGTTGAAAACTGAAAAATAGTTTTGATTTCTTAGTTTGCACAATATAAAAATTTATTATTTTTATTATTATTATTTTATTTTATTGTTTTCGGGGAATGGCCCATACAAATAGAGTTGGCTATAATGATAACAATGAACAAATTAATATGAAAAGCATTTACAACTTATATACAAAGTAAAATTCATTAGGATTCAGTGACATCCTCTCATGATAACAAGCTTCTCACTGTATGTCTAAATATAAACAATGAAATATAATATAATACCCCACATAATACAATAATTCAAAATAATACATCTGAATATAGCGAGCAATAAAATGACGAATAGTAATAAATAGCACTAGTAATAAAGATAAATACAGGCATGGTGTACATTTTATAACATATAAACATATCAATATTAAATAGCAGATGATACAATAACAATATGCATATAAATATGTTTCATGCATGAATAATAAATACCACAAGCAGAACAAAGTAAATAAACTTCAAAGTTTTGAAAAAAAAAAAAAAATATATATATATATATATATATAACTTTATTATTCATTGAAAATAAAGGACCTCAATCTGCAACGTTGCCTCGTGTTATAAAACAGGTTCTTGAGAAAGACTTCATTGTCAATTTTGAATAATTCCAAATAATTCGCCCTGGTCATGTTAATGGAACGAGGCAGGAACAATATCAAAATAAAAATAAAACGTTTTCATAATCATAGTTATGTAAAAATATATTTGTACTTCCACTTATAAAATATATTTCTCCAACTTAATAGCAAAGATTTAAAAAAAAGAACCACATGAAAACTGAGGTGAATGAATCATAAAATCCAAGGATATGTTTCTATATTATTATCCCTGAATATGAATGAAAATTAAAATAATAGGAATATTTTGGTCGTGATTAAATAGTAACGTACCAACTTATGGGCCTTAGGATACCCAGCTAGTCGACTTGGCTTATATTCTTAACCGAGTTTACATATTTTACAAATTCATATAACTTATTTTTTATCAATTTTTTTTTACTTCAAATTATTAGGAGGGGGGCGATATTCTCGGCCAAACGATTTTATTAAGGGGAGACCTATCGTACCTACCTCCTCCTCTTCCCCCACCAAGTGTGCGCCTACACTAGCGGATCCAGGATTTATTTTTGGGGGGGGCTTCAGCCCGAAAGTTTTTTTTTCATAAAAACAACGATAATTACTTTGGAAAAAAAGAAAGAAACTAACTACCTGTATGAAATGGTGTTTAAGTTATTCCTAAAGTCCTTTTAAGTGTGAATAATAATACTTTAAGAGATACTTTTTAAATATTTTTTTCGATAAAACATGGTTATATTTTACCATTTTGGGAGGGGCTTCAGCCCGAAAGTCCCCGTAGATCCGCCCGTGTGCGCCTATGATGGCTAATTCAGCTAAAACCGTCCAAACCCTGTCATGGTTGCCTTAATGTAATCTTTCCACCATGACTTCGGTCTATCAATCGACAGAGAGATTCTATCGTTATTAGCCCAACTGTTTTAAACGCCAATTTTAATCATTGCTGTGTAAAAACTCAAATATATTTACCTTGTACTATAACAAGGACTCGGATATGTACATTTACCAATAAATGTATCGTAAAAATCAAGTTTTATATCTAAAAAAAATCTTAAGCTTTATCTTAAGTTAAAATATGAAAAACATAAATGAATATGGTAAAACTGATTGTAAATAGGAACATTAAACTACTGCATTACTTAATATCAAAAAGATTACGTTCCTAAACTCGACGCTAATTCCATCGATGGAATCCATCAATCAAATAAATCGAGTACTGATGGACAGCTATTTATCCTCAGTTTTGGAATGAACTGATGGGTTTTCTTCTAACAGATAAAAAAGGATAACAACTTAAAATCCGCGACCTAGTTATAACTGCGCGGCGTTAGTAATATTTTAAATTCTGCGGTTGACAAACACATGCTTATGTCCGATTATTTTAAGTAATACTTTATTTTCAAAAACGCCAAGACGTTGCTCAACCTTAATGCTCGAGAACACAGAGCGCTTTATGCTCCTTGATAAGACATTGCTGTCCACCGCGATCTGGCGACAATTGTGTTAGATTATGTACCCTTATCGCAGACACACAGAGGGCGATCTTCCGCAGCCTTACAGACAAAGAGATCGCTCCACACAGGGGTATATTACATTCTGTATTCACTAGCCTTTAATAAAACGTTTAAAATGTAACTCACATAAACTTAATTAATCACATTTCTGGCTACAATATTTTGCATTTTGGCTATATATTTTTTATGTAACTAAAACGTTAGCATTTTACATTTATAATAATGTCGTATTATTTTTGAGTTTAGCTATTTTTTTTAGTAGCACTTTTCATGCTACGTCCCATGTTTTATTTAAAATTTTAACAATTTATTTCTGAGTTTAATATTTTTTTTTAAGTGAAAGCATCTTTAGGCACGTTTTGCACTTTTTTTTATCAGATTGAACCGTAAGATCCCCGGTGTGTAGCGCTCGGGTATAGTCGGCTGAAGTCGACTAATTGAAGCGTATGGATTAAAATATCTCAAAAACTAAAAATCAGACTTCCATATTGTGAGTGAGAGAAATGTGCACCATTTCACCCTCTCTGTAATGAATTATTATTTAAAATTGTATCTTAACGTAACGCCATTTTAGGGGAACGAAAACGAAAAAATAGTGCCAAAAACCAATGATAACGAGTTTTATTGAACGTATGGATTAAAATATCTCAGAAACTAAAAATCGGACTTCCTTACTGTGAGTGAGGAAAACGTGCAGCATTTCATTTCCTCTATAATGAGCTATTATTTAAAATTTTATCTTAGAGTGACGCCATCTTAGGGGGACGAAAACGAAAAAATAAAGTCAAAAACCAAATGATAACGAGTTTTATTGAACGTATGGATTAAAATATCTCAGAAACTAAAAATCGGACTTCCTTACTGTGAGTGAGGGAAACGTGCAGCATTTCATTCTCTTTGTAATGAGCTATTATTTAAAATTGTATCTTAAAGTTACG
>CAKMRH010000050.1:0-22529 GCA_928085145.1 Nezara viridula | reverse complement strand
GTATCGCCGGGGCCGGCTTATGTCTTGAAAACTATTATATGGATACAAATTTACAGTTGAAATTAAATTTAGTTGTGGTAAGATGAGAGAATAGAGATAGATAGAGAGAGACTAAAAAAAAACACGCGAAAAAACCACGATCTATTTATATAAAAAGTGATGAGGAGTGCTCCATCTATTTATTTGATATGAGACTCAAGGCCAAATATTAAAAAAACTTCTTATAAAAGGAGGTGAATACATGGAAAAAAGATTTGTGGAGAGCATAAATATACAACAACGTAATGTATAATAAATGATATTTTCATTTTATTATTTTAATTATAGAACATATAATATAATTCCTATGTTATCTACTTTTTTATCTTGAAAACATTTAAAAAATTATACATACGATCATTTGCTAATAAATTTGTAAATCTTCTAGCCTATACTTCAAGGACCATAAATGATCAAAAACCAAATCTGTGAATATTGCGATGATTCTACCACGGTTTGAGGAGACAAGAGTAGATAACTCATCTAAGATATATCTGGCCATAAAAGAAATTCGTTAACTACGAAAATTAATATTAAAATAGCATATGTCATATTGAAGTAAATAATAATTTGAAATAAATCTGGTTTGACATAAAAAAAAGGAGATACGAAAGGTTCATTAGTAAAATATCTTCTGATATTTATTAAAAAAAATTATAAATATTTGGTTAATCTGTATTTCTTGCTTTGAAATACGGGAATAAGCCAGTAATAACAGTCTTTTTATAATTTTGATGTTCATTAGCAACACATTGTTTTTAAGAATGGGATTGTAATACAATTTTGTTACAGAGAAACAAGACTTCATCGCTTGAACCCGGCTAGTAAATATTCGAAAAAACGTGTAGCAAAAACTCAAACATAGCAAAAAAAATTTGTTGGAAAAACCTATAAATATAAAGCAAACAAATTTACTTAATAATAAAACAAATTAATTGAAAATAGTTTATTGTGATTCTATAAAGTTATGCCTATTGTTAATTTAATTTTTTTATTATATTATTAAAGTTAAAGAGTTGGTTTTTCGATTGTTAGATTGTCAAGTCCCATTTATATCGTGTTGAATGGAGTGATTCGTACTTTTTTTTGGCGGGGGGGGGGAGAACTTTAGTGGTTCCCGTCTAATAGTCATTCTAAACAAAAATAATCAAAACCAAATCGTTCCTCTCATATTTATTAATAGAAAAATTGAATTTTGAAATGTACCAAAACAGATTGTTAATTAATTGGCTCTAACCTCAAAAACTATAAGATAATTATATTTGTATTTTGATTTTTGCTTACCTATGTAAGTATATATATAACAAAGAGGAAGTATTCCTATCGCTAAAATTTACGAATCTGGATTTTTCGGGAAATACACGTTTCGATGGTCCCCTAAGCCCCAAAAAACCAAGTCTGCTAAAGGTTTCTGTGTGTTAGTTAGTTCATATTCTTGTATAGTCACACTGTGAACATCCTCAAGCTCGAAAACGAAACCTCGCACGAAACATAAAATAGCTTAGAGGTTATTTATGTTAAAAATCAGCTAATCGTTCATTATCACTTTATTGAAACCGCCATCTAAACATCGCATGATTTACAGTTTTTCCCAAGAAAACTGCTCTATACGATTAGATTATACTCGGTGTATGTCATTGCGTATAATTAAAGTTTGGTCTTTTAATATCATTGTTAGGTCTTTGTCGCCATTAAATCTCACTTTACAGAGTGTTTTATTAATGTACTAATGTTTTATATACATCTTTTCCCTAAAGACACCATTAAGTATGGATTCTTTTGAAAAATCAACTCTCTTAATATTGACCCAGTAACTACAAAAAATGTCGTAATATGAGTTTATTATAAGAATATGGCTAATATGATGTTCAAAGATTATGTGTTAACTGGTAGTTGAGAAAAAAAGAATTAATGCTTATACGGGTGAAAAAATGAATCTCCGGAATATATAACAGTCAGGAAGGATATTATCGGTATAATATAGCGATTAGAAAAGCGAAGAATTTCAGAGAAGAAAATAAAATTAAAAATAAATAAATGTAATAAATAAATAGACAGGGTAAACGCCGAGTGACAAAAAAAAATCGAATTAGATACCATCCCAGCCAAAACAATAAAACACCCCCCCCTCCATTACTTAACGTACGATCCACATGATATTCCAGTTAGAAATTGTAAGCGTCGAAATTTTCCTTACTGAAGAGGCGTAAGGTACATTATTGAAAGGTACGTTCTTCGAAGTTGAAAAACAAGTATTTAAAATCCGACGCGAATCCAGCGCGCTACATGTGCATAGTGTTGAAATGACTATTTAGTGTTTGAGTCTCCTTGTGTGCGAAGAAGTAGAGAAGTATAAAATATATACTTCATTGTATAGTATATTTATATAACTCCAGTGATATGCTTTTGATGTGTGTTACTATAAAACTTCTAGATAAGAGTATATTATTATTGAAGCTATCTGGGTATTTATTGGCCCTTTCATAAAGTTCGTGTTCAAAGTAACCTTTTAGGGAAATTAATGATGAGTGAATATGAACTTTTATGAATTTTCCCAGTTGGTGAAGCTACCGCGCCAACTATTAGTCGAGCTTCTCACAATTATGTGTAGAAATGTTGTCAGACCAAATCCATGGCAGGTCAACGAACAATGCTCGTAATATTCAGTTTGATGTAAAATTTATATGGAAGGAACTGACAGTGTTAATAGACTTAGCAGTCCTACAACCCCATACTCATTAATATATATGTTGAGTGATTTAGATGTACTTTCAAATCGTCTCCTAGGCATCAAGATGAAGCTTTTGGTTTGTCTAGAAATAAGAACTAAACTCAGCAATTTCAGGACTTCTAATCATGAGTTAATTTTAGGTGATTGTGTCGCCTATATGGCGAACTTTGTATGCCGTTTTATTCGCAGTTGCTATATTTCAACGTTGACAATCTCACCTACTCTGGAAATCAACTTGCCTGACCTCATGTTCTGATAGTAGATGTACAACTGTGTCGCGATACTAGAAATAGTCACTAAACTTGGACCATCTACTCAAAAATCTTGAGAATTATAGTGTTATTCATTGTATGGTCCACTGGTTAGGACCTCAGCGAGCATGAAGTTATGTCGGTGTTAGTAACACTCGAGATTTTGCCTAGGCTACCGTGTCGCGATAAAATAATAGCTCCTTTCAGTAATTTTAGATGGTTCTTAACTAGCAGATATTGTTGATCACTGTAAGCTTTAACTCTTAGCTCCTACGTTCTGATAAGGAAATTGCAACTTCTAATGATGACTTATAATAAACGCCCACAACATTGCCACAAATTGTATTTCTACTAAAGCGTTAGTGGGGTAAGTGAAAGTTATGAGTTGTGACCCGCGACACCAGATTTTTTTTTAGTTACTTGCTTTAAAGACTGTTTAGATTTGAGAAATACAATGATTTATCGCGAAGGACTTATTTTTAGATTTTACTGACCTCAACATGAGAAGGATTGTGTTTGGTGGTTTGTCTCTCACTGGAATAATGTAAGCACATCCAGTGTTATACAATCATATGCCCGCAGATCAAATTTAAATGAACACTACTACTTGTAAACGATCACTCGCAAGGTTGATGAGTTTCTCGAAACATGTAATCAACAAACGTGGCTGCGCCAAAGTGAAGGTGTCAGTTCCCAATAGCTATCCTCACCTGTTGTCAAATGATATATGTACAAAGAGATGACCATTTTTGTGTCATGCAGGAATAAAATGTCTGCTGGGGATGATAGCCGATTCGAGAAATATAGTTACCCTTCAACATTGCTAACCCAAAAGCGTGCGTTGAGCTGTAATGTGATTAGATCGGCAGATTTCGATTGTAGGTCCTCTACGTAGAAGAAAAGATATAAACTAAATACAAGTGCACCTCTCTGAACAGATGATTTCACATTTACTGTTAGTGTAAAAGGTCCTTAAGTACAAAATTAGACTATGCTTTTATCGGGAGTGCGTGCCGTAAAAACTCATTACTCTCTTTATTGCCTTCTATTAGATATAATATCTCATAGTTTATTGTTCATCTGTCTGTAAGATCCATAGTAGCAGACTAGCGTATATCAGTTGCAGACGTATCAAAAATGGTTACCTTTAATACAAATGGAATACGCAATTTGATAGAACATTATACAGCTACGATCTTTTTGGCCCATAGTAGTTAAGTAATGTATACAGTAGCGGGACCCCACAGATTTAATTTGTTGGGGGGGGCGGGCATTCAGGCCTGTAAGATATTTGTTTTCAAGATATCACGAACAGGATATAATTAATTCGAAAAACTATCGAACCGCCTGCAAGTTAGATTGCAGCTAGATTTCCTCAAACTAAATAGTATACATTCTAATAGTTAACATTACCGTTCACGTTATGGAAGAAAAAAGGTGATTGTTCTCAATCTGATTCGGACTAAACTTTTTAGATTGTTAGGTCATTAGTAATATGCTAAAAAAATAATTTCAAAGAGACCCAAACTAACAAGATTTGATAGCTTATATATATATAGAAGTATACTATATATATCAGTATAACCTATGCAAGTAGGATATAAAGCATTAGAGACCTATATCTATGTTTTGCATTGATGTTAGAAACCCCCGCGCCAAAGTCTCTGACTCCTAATTAATACCGGGTTGTCATGAGATTACTTTTTTTTTCTAAGAAGAATCCCTTAAAGACCTTTTGATAAAATCATTCATAGCCAATAAGATGCGAATGGCGGACAGGCGGTGACTGACGATGAACAGAAAGTGTTTTTATTCGTTCGCTTTCGTTACTATCTATGTATCCTGTGAAACGTTAAGAACCTCAAATGTTGTATACACGGGGTTTAGTAGTTTTGAATCTATTATGAGTCGCATCACAATAGGTTCGATCATTGAAAAATGAATAACCAGAAGGACTATATTAAAATCGCGATATCTCTACTAAAGGTGCTGTTGCTTTGACTATGTAGAAACTATCAGAGTTACATTTTTTGCAGGGAAGAATTGTAAATTACCATTGTCAAAACGGTCTTGTGCACTAACATCGCACCACAAGAAAATGTCGCGCATACCTTTTTTAGCCAGTCTGATTCGCGAAATCATAATTTTGACCATGCCGCCCGTAACTTTGCTTACCCAGACTTCTTTTCGTTGCAAAACTATCGTTGTATGAGATAAATATACTGTAATAGGGCGTACTGAGAAAATGAGACTGTGAAAAGTTGAATTTTCCTATTTAGAAATCGGCTAGAATCGTTTCTAGGCAGCTATATGAGTCTATAGCATACGCGTAGGAATTTTGCCGGCACCGCACATCTTGAAAGTAAAAGGGCGGATGCGCAATGGTCCGGTGAAGGAAGTTCATACCTCGGGCGGACTTCTGATTGTATGTCCAAATTTTGATAAAAAACAGTCTTCCTAGTTAAGTTTTCGGAGTGATATGAGCCTGGCAGGAGAGGCACTGTGCCGGACGTTGCGTGACGCGACGGTATCGGACCAAAAAAATTTGAGATACGTTGTTTTCGAGATGTCTAGCTGTATCCCTGATAGCGTAAACCAGCAAGAGGGTTTTAAGAGGTAAAGGGATGATGAAATGTTTGAATTTTTTTGGTGCGGACTCACAAGGGTTCAGTTATTGAAAAGTAATGAAAAGCCAAAAAAGGACTAATAATAAATAACTTAGCAAGAAAATAAATACACTTAAAAATATTAGTAATATAGATAAAATAAATAACTTTAGGAAATGATAATAATAGTAAAAGTAGATGATGAAATGAACTTTTATAGAAAATGAACAAAATAAATAATAATTAAAAGAGAATCATGAACTTTAAGAATGAAAAAATGTCAATAATAATAAAATTATGCTAAGAAGAAAAAGTTTGCTAGGATCATTAGTCATAAACAGCCATATAGTTTTTGCTATCAAGACTTATTCATCATGTAGCGACACTGTCAGTTAGAAACTTAATTGAAGTTATAACCGCCATACCGCGAATTGAAATGGACCATATTCATTTTATTGATAGCAGTTGTGGAAATGGTTTATATGCGAACTTCTTGTAAGAAATTAAATAGTAACATTCTTACTCAGACCAATGTAAAGGGGTTATCAAAGAATTTGATGCAGGAATAGAAACGAATATTACTCAGAAAATGAAATCTTATGCGAGTAGAAGGATGTGAAATTTTACCTTTCTCTAATGAATGGTATTTTTAAAACTATGTATAGAGGTGTGTAAAGTTAAGTGTAAATTTTTGCGATATTGGTTTCCATAAAGCTTGAACCCAGTTGTTGTAGATTTATCTGTGCTTTTCTTAGTAATCTTAATGCTTTATAAAAGAAAAGATGCATTCATTTATGGACGATGATGAGATCTATAACAGAGTGTTTTACTGAGCTAAAAGGTTGACTGGCGAGATCTTAGTGTATAATGAGATCTACGCAGTAGTATGGTGTTATTACTCGTTAAGCGCATCAAGACAAATGAGAAGTTGAACAGTATTATTGCTGAGACTAAAATCTAGAGTTCCTGCAATATTTACTAAGCATATGAAATGAAAATGCACGAATGTGTTAATACGCCTCTTGAATAGAATAGAAATGATGAAACTCATTCATTCATTCATGTATGGCACAACATCCCGTCACCGAGACTGGGCCTCCTCCAAGAGCCTCCGCCAGTTGGCTCTGTCTTCTGCTGCAGCTCTCCAGTTCCGCACACCAAGCAGGGTTCTCGCATCATAGGCCACGTTGTCCAACCATCTCGTCCTCGGCCTTCCTACCCGTCTTACGAGGTGCAGCTCCTCCATCATTATTTTTTTTGGTATTTCAAGGGTGCTCATTCTGGCCACATGCCCTGCCCACCTTAGTCTGGCCAGTTTAATATACGTGACTACGTCGATGTCTGCATAGAGAGAACTGAGCTCCCTATTTTTTCTTTTCCTCCAGACATCACCCTCCTTTACTGGACCATAAATCCTTCTGAGGACTCCTCGCTCAAAGACACTCAGCTTCATCTCATCCCTATTGGTCATCGTCCAAGCCTCTGAGCCATATGTCAAAACAGGCCGAACAAGGGTCTTGTATATGATCAGCTTGGTCTTCTTTGAGAGGTACCTACTTCTTAAGTGTCGGCCAAGTCCAAAGACACATCTATTGGCAGCCGTGATCCTTCTTTGTATTTCTTGAGCCATGTCATTCTTGCTATTGATTTCAGACCCAAGGTATATAAAACTTTTCACTCTCTCAAACTTAAAAGAACCTACCTCAAATGGAGAGTTCAGATCAACCTCACCGCCAACTCTCATATACTTAGTTTTCCTCTGGTTGACTTCTAGACCAAGTGGTCTTGCAGCTGCTTCAAGGCTTATAAAAGCTTCTCTGAGAGCCCGTTCAGACCTACCTACTATGTCAATATCATCAGCAAAACCAAGAAGCTGTGTCAGGCGATTGAAGATTATATCTTTGGTCTGAATACCGGAGTCTCTTACAGCTTTCTCCTCTGCCAAATTGAACAATAGACAGGCGAGGGCATCCCCTTGCCTAACCCCACTGCTCACTTTAAACTCTTCGGAGTCGTCAGAACCGACGCGTATTCTGCATCTCGAGCTGTCCATGGTCATCTTGATTAGGCGTACGAGCTTCTGAGGGATGCTTAGCTCCTCCAAGGCACAGTATAGTTGCGTTCTATCAACGCTGTCGTATGCTGCTTTAAAGTCCAGGAATAAATGATGGGTGACTACCTTACGCTCCATAGTCTTTTCTAGGATCATCCTCAGAGAGAACAGTTGATCAGTCGTTGAGCGTCCTCTTCGAAATCCAGCCTGATATTTCCCCAGTTCCTTTTCAGAATACGGGAGGATCCTCTCAAAAAGAATGTTAGAGAGCAGCTTATAAGCACACGAAAGGAGTGAGATTCCTCGATAGTTAGCGCATTCTGTTTGATCTCCTTTCTTATGTATTGGGCAGATAATGGCTGTTGCCCATTCCGTAGGCATAGCTTCCTTCTCCCAGATGGTCAGCATTAAATCATGCAGAGCTTTCTTGAGTTCTTCACCTCCACATTTCAACAGCTCTGACTGGATTCCGTCCGGGCCTGGCGCCTTTCCATTTTTCAATTTCCTCAGGGCGTTTTCCATTTCCTCTTCATCCGGGGGTTCAATAGAATTCAGGGAGTCTTCCTTCATTACACCTACTTCTCCAGGCACCGTTCCTCTGTTTAATGCGCCTTTGAAATGTTGTACCCATCTCCTTAGTACGTCATCTTTGTGGCTTAAAAGAGTTCCATTTGTGTCTTTGCATGCCGTCACTCTGGGCCTAAAAGCTGCCCTACCCTCGTTTATTCTCTGAAAGAACAGGCGACTTTCATTTTGGCCTCGCAATGCCTCTGTGTCCTCCATGTTCTTATTTTCCCAAGCTCTTCTCTTTCCGCAGAATAATCTCTTCTCTTCGCGTCTTTTTCTTCTATATGTTTCTTGGGAGAGCCTTGTGGGACGCTGAACCTTCTTTCTGTAGGCTTCATTTTTCACTTTTACTGCTTGAAGGCACTCAGCATCAAACCATGGGGGCCTTCTAGATTTAGTCTCGTAGCCAAGAGCTTCTTCTGCTGCCTGTTTCATTGCGTTGCTGCATCTCTTCCACTGTTCATCGACCATAGAGCTGTCATTAATTACTTCTTCATTAAGTTTCGTCTCCACAGCTTGTTGATACGAATATTGGTGGTCTGAGTCCTTAAGTTTAACCACATCAATCTTCTTCTTTGGTCGTTGGTTGTGGTTTTTAATCAGCGAAATTCGTGATCTGACCTCGGCAATGCTCAAATAGTGATCCGTGTCCATATTTGCACCTCTATAAGATCTTGCATTTATCATGTTGGACTTGTGACGGGCACTAATGAGTACATGGTCTATCTGTGATGCTGTTTGCCCATTTGGAGAGATCCATGTTGCTTTGTGGATATTCTTTCGAGGAAAAAGAGTTGTTCCAACAACCAGTCCGTGCAATGTAGCAAAGTTCACCATCCGTAGCCCATTATCATTACTGGTCTCATGCAAGCTGTGGGTTCCTATGGTCGGCATGAGTGCCACCTCCTTACCAACTTGTGCGTTAAAGTCACCAAGAATGATTTTAACATCATTTTTGGGGCAGCTTTCTGTCACGCGTCGAAGTTCTTCATAAAATGCTTCCTTATCCTCCTCAGGTGACACCTCTGTTGGGGCATGGCAGTTGATTAGAGAGAAATTAAAAAATTTTCCTCTAAGCCGAATGTAGCATAACCTTTGGTTAATGGGAGTAAATCGCATCACCAACTGTCGAGCTCTGCCTCTCACAACAAATCCGGTACCGAAGATGTGATGCTTTTCATGGCAGCTATAGTAGAGTGTATGGTACTTCTTCTCCATAATTCCCTGTCCTATCCATCGGACCTCTTGGATAGCTGCTATGTCGATTCTGTATGTGTCCACTTCTGCAAGGAGCGCACGAAGTGCTCCTAGTCTATGTAATGATAAAATGTTCGAAAATCCAATTCTTAGGTCATTTAGGCGTTTCCTGAGTCTGTTACCGTAATTCAGTCCGGCTTCTTCTCTTTGAGGTTTCGTAATAAGGTACTTTAGGGGGGGGGGGGTGGGTTGTCAGCCCACTGCCCCCGAGTCAGGTAGAGGGGCTGCCTCCTCCGAGCATCCTGACTAGCTCCCCCATCCGGGGTGGCTACCTAGGGAAGGTGACCCTAGGGTGTGTACTGTAGGTGACCTTTGTCTGTAGTGTTTAGGTGTTGTAGTGTGCTGTCTAAAGTGTACTTGGTGTGTGAGTGTTCGTGTAAGTGTTCCCCCAACCTGGAGGGCCAGTGGCTGGTTGCGGTACAATGACCGGGCGATGGGACCGCCACCTCCCTACGCCTAAGATGAAACTCATTGCTAAACCAAATTTTATAGACCGTACAATCTACAATGAGAATATAGCAGCAGTGCATATGGGAAAATCTAAAGTTATATTTAACAAACCTATATATATTGGTATGAGCATTTTAGATTTATCTAAAACTGTTATGTACCAATTTCATTATGACATCATCTTTAAAAAAATATATTAGTTTTGAAGGGAAGAAGGCAGTGGATCAGCTGATGAGAAGGTTGTCTCCTCAACTCCTCTCTCAGTTTTTACCAATTTTATAGCGGAATCTCTCTGATTATTCACGTGATACAGTTAAAGTGTATATCAGAGCAGTTGATATTTACTGTTGACATCTTTTTTTTTTGTTATTTTAAGAAAAAAAAAAAAAAATTTTTTTTTTTTTTTTTATTTATTTATTTATTTTTCTCTTATGATATGCGGTATGATCAGCAAGTGATGGCCAGTAAGGTGCCCAAGAGGTCTCGGTCAGACGGAGTTAGCTCACCAGCCAAACAAAGGACTCGTCGCTGCCTACGAGAAATACCTCCAGTGACCAAAATGAACACTTCAGAACCAGAACCTCAGCCCCAACCAGGTACGTCTGCACAAGAAACGATTGAAGAATCACCTTTCTTTACTCCAAACCCCTACCAAGTGCTTCAAAATGACAGAGAAGTAATGGAGTCTGCAGCAATACCCAGAGAACCAAAGCCTCCTCCGGTATTTGTGAAAAATATAAAAAATTTCCAGATGTTCTGCACCCAACTAAATAAAATCTGCTCTGGCAGTTATTCATGCCTTAACAGGACCAATGACACCAAAATAACACCTGATTCTGCAGAAGCCTACCGAAAAATAGTGAAGTACTTATCAGAAACAAATGCGAATTTTCACACTTACCAGCTGAGGCAGGAAAGAGCTTTACGAGTAGTGATAAGAAATTTACATTCCTCAACCCCCACTGAAGTTATTAAAGAAGAACTAACGACGCTTGGTTTCAATGTACGCCAGGTAACAAACGTTTTGAAGGAGGACAGGGAGCAGCCAGGATTACGAAATAGGATCCCACTACCATTGTTTTTCGTGGACTTGGAGCCATCACCAGGTATCGAAAAAATATATGATATCACAAGAATATACTACACAATGGTGAAAGTTGAGAAGCCATATCCCAAGAGAGACATCGTGCAGTGCCATAATTGTCAGACCTATGGCCACACGAAGACATATTGCCACCATCTGCCGCGTTGCGTGAAGTGCGGTGAACAGCACAAATCTGTAGAGTGCACCAAACCTATACAAGATCCAGCAGTATGTGCCCTATGCTTGGAGGGACACCCGGCCAACTACAAAGGCTGCCAAATTTACAAGAATCTCAAAACCAGACACCAGAAAAACCGGATTCAAGATGAAGCACTAAGAACAAGAAGAGAGAGAGAGCCTTCCAGAATTGTAAACAATGATGTATCATTCTCCCAACTACTTAGAGGTAAGACTTTAACCGATAAATGTCAAGCCCTGCCACAACAACAACCTCAAACCCAACCTCAAAATCCTCTTCATCCTAATATACCTAACCACCAACAACAAATTCCTCATATTCCTCCTCCTTCAAATGCAACAGATCTCACAAGTTTGTTAGCATCTTTCCTCACCGATTTCAAATCCCTTGTTACTCCACTCATATCACTCCTCACGAATCTCGTATCTCACCTCATCCCTCCTTTGAAAAATCCTTAAATGACTCACATCCCTAAACCCATATCCATTCTCCTTTGGAATGCGAATGGTGTTAGAAATCATACAGACGAACTATCTACTTTACTACTTGACAAGAACATTGATGTGGCACTAATTACTGAAACTCGACTAACCACTAAACAGCACTTCAATATACCACAATACCTGACATATCGTACTGACCACCCTGACGGAAAAGCACATGCCGGTACTGCTGTAATTGTACACCAATCCCTCTCCCATCACGTACTCCCATTACCAATACATGATTTCCTACAGTCCACCGCTATCGTGATAAAAACCTTCTCCTTTCCGGTCACTCTTGCATCAGCGTATTGCCCTCCTAACCGATCCATATCCAATGCCCAATTCAGTTCTCTCCTCGACTCCTTAGGACATCACTTCATCTTGGGTGCAGACCTAAATGCCAAGCACCAACAATGGGGTTCCAGAACCACGAATTCTCGTGGCCGAACCCTGCTGTCTGCACTCAATTCCCAACGTTTTCACCTCCTTTCCCCCAACTCTCCTACCTACTGGCCCACAGATCCCAACCGTAATCCTGATCTTCTTGATTTCTTTATCCACAGCGGCTTAAGTCCCCTCAATTGTTCCATTACACGTCTAAATGAACTTTCCTCTGACCATAGTCCTCTAATCCTTAATGTTTCACTTGAACCTGTTCCCAAACCTTCTCCACCGTCATTCATTAGGGGCCCAGTAAACTGGGACCTTTTCCGCCAAATAATCTCCGATAATATTGATCTCAACATATCCCTCAAAACTCCCGATGACCTTGATAGTGCCGTAAATTCCTTTACTACCACAATCCAACAAGCCGCCTGGACTGCCTCCTTCCCAAAAGACTCCTCCAGAATTCCTATAAAGACCATTCTACCCCAACACCTCCTTAACCTAATCCGCACCAAACGCCGTGCCAGATTATTATGGCAACGTACCCGACATCCTACCGACCGCTGCTCCTATAATTACTACTGCAAACAATTAAAACTGGAATTAGCCACCTTCAGATCACAATCCTTCAACTCCTACCTATCCTCCCTCTCTTCTCGCGACAATTCCCTTTGGAAAACCACAACAAAAATCCTAAATCCTCACCGCATTTCCCATCCTCTCCGACGAGGTGATGGCTCCTGGGCAGCATCTGACGAAGATAAAGCTGAGGAGTTCGCCATTCACCTATCCAATACAGTCATTTCTAACACCATTCGCATTCCAAAGGAGAATGGATATGGGTTTAGGGATGTGAGTCATTTAAGGATTTTTCAAAGGAGGGATGAGGTGAGATACGAGATTCGTGAGGAGTGATATGAGTGGAGTAACAAGGGATTTGAAATCGGTGAGGAAAGATGCTAACAAACTTGTGAGATCTGTTGCATTTGAAGGAGGAGGAATATGAGGAATTTGTTGTTGGTGGTTAGGTATATTAGGATGAAGAGGATTTTGAGGTTGGGTTTGAGGTTGTTGTTGTGGCAGGGCTTGACATTTATCGGTTAAAGTCTTACCTCTAAGTAGTTGGGAGAATGATACATCATTGTTTACAATTCTGGAAGGCTCTCTCTCTCTTCTTGTTCTTAGTGCTTCATCTTGAATCCGGTTTTTCTGGTGTCTGGTTTTGAGATTCTTGTAAATTTGGCAGCCTTTGTAGTTGGCCGGGTGTCCCTCCAAGCATAGGGCACATACTGCTGGATCTTGTATAGGTTTGGTGCACTCTACAGATTTGTGCTGTTCACCGCACTTCAGTCTGGCCTGAGACGCCCTGGTGTGTACATCGGTGTAATTCGTTCATATAATAGACTCAGTTTACTTTAATTTAATTTTCAGTTCTGTTAAGTTCAGTTTTTTTTTCTTCTCTTTCTTAAAAAAAACACTATTATTAATCAAGCTATTAAGTGTCGGATCTTCACAATAATCGGAGTAAAGAAAACGCAGCGAGATTGATAGAGTTCTGGGAGCAACGAGCTGGCAGGCGTCTACTAATCCTAACAGCATTAGACCAGCATTAGACGTTGTTTACTACCGTCAACAGTCTTGGTATTTATTTATATTTTAATTGCGAAGTAATTCTCATTAATAAATTTAAAAAATGGTGCAGTGTAATATTTGCAACAACTCTATCGCACGCGAAGATAAGAACAATATACACTGCGTTAAGTGTAAAATAATTTTTCATGGTAGGTGCGTCAACCTTAATGATAAAGACACCGAAGCATTAAAAATAATTAAAAAAACATGGGTTTGTTCTAACTGCGAACAGGTGAAAAAACAAAATACCGAGCCGACCCCCTCAGAAATACTTGCGGCAGTAAATCGTTCCGTGAACGAAGATATAAAAAACATGAAAACAGCACTAGATAAATACGGAGAGCTCAGTTTTGAACTAAACGAAAGACTGACGAAGATTGAAAAACATCTGGAAGGTCAAGCTAAAAAGTTTGAGGAAATACTATTAGAAAACAAAGCACTCAAATCCCGAGTGGGCGAATTAGAGGTTCGCTTGAATAACGCAGAGCAAGGACTATTGAGTAGATCACTGGAGATTCGCGGTATACCGGAGCGACCGGGCGAAACGCCCGCTGCTTTGGTGACCAGTATAGGAGCAAGCTTGGGGATCAAGCTTAGTGTGGAGGACCTGGACAACGTACATCGCCGCAGAAGCCGAAAGGATGACTCGCGACCACCGCCTGTTATCGCACGTTTTGTCAGGCAATCAATTAGAGATGATCTAATTACGAAAAGGAAAGTGAAGAGGGATTTATCCACGCGGGATATCGGTTGGCAGGAAAATGACTGCCACCGAATTTATCTGGGTGAAGAGATGACTCGCACAAACAGACACCTCTATTGGCTAGCCCGGTAGAAGAGAGCGGCGGGAAAAATCAAATATACGTGGTTTGCTTCCGGAAAGGTGCGGTGTCGAAAAGAGGACGGACATAGAGTCATCCTGATAGAACAGGCCTCGGATCTAGATGTATTTGACTGACTACCTAGAAGCCGTCAACCCCTTAGCCTCATTAAAATAATCTTACTTCTTATCTTAGTGCTATCTCTACACCGTCACTCATCAATCTATTTATTTTCAAGTACATTCTCTTTATTTATTTTTAATGTTAATATTACTTTTTCTTCACTTAGTTTCATGTACGATAATCGCTTTTCTGTTCTTTCTACTCGTTTTGTCTTCACGCTACCAAACACTGACTGTTTCTCTCCAAATCCACTGTATGTCTAGTTCCCTAATCACATGTCAAGTTAACTCTCAATCACTTTCTGCCCATTATGACGAATTCCTGCAATACTTTACCCAAAACTTTTATCATATCATAGCAATATCCGAAACCTGGCTCAAACCTTATATTCCTTCATCTTCAGTCTCCTTGCCTAATTACATCCTGCTCCGTCATGACCGGGTAAACCGGACTGGCGGTGGAGTAGCCATGTTTGTCCACAATAGCCTAAAGACCCGAATCCTCGATTGCTCCCCATCTTCCGATCATCCTCATGTAGAATACCTCTTAGTAGAAATTCTCAGTAATATTTCTCCTATCCTTTACGCCGTGGTATATCGCCCTCCTCTCGTGCCATTTGACCCGTCCTTCGAATCAACTCTATTCAACTTCGTTCCCCTCTATCCCAGAATAATTATCTCCGGTGACCTCAATACCAATTTCCTCTCAAACTCCAATGACAAATCCTATTTAGAAAATCTGTTTTTCTCACTTCACCTATTCATCGTTCCTTTTTCCTCCACCCACCACACCACCAGATCTGACACTTGGCTAGACTACTACATCATCGACTCAGCACAAAACCTCCTCTCCGCCTCTCAATTGCCAGTATCCTTTCTTTCATCTCATGATCTGATACAAATAACGTATAATATCCGCACTCCTCCAATCCATCCTCGAACTATCACTTTCCGCCAACTGGATACCCTTACTCGAGAAAAAATATTACCTGATCTAGTAACATTGGATTTGAATGGAATATATCATTGCTCCTCTGTCGACACCATGGTTGATATTCTCACCACCAATCTTCTCAATATACTCAATACCCACGCTCCTCTGAAAACCTCCACTTTCCGTCATCGTCCTGCTCCTTGGATGTGTCAGGAAATTAAGGATCTGCAGAAGAGACGCGACGCTGCACGCAGACGCTTCAGACGGACTAGGCTTGCAGATGATTATCAAATATTCAGAGTGCTTCGTAACACGACACAGACAAGGATCCGACAAGCGAAAGCGAACTACTTTCACGAAGCCCTTTCCTCAGCTCCTGATATCAAATCAAAATGGCTTCTACTTCGTAAGCTTTCCCTCTGTGAACCTTCTAGATCCCCTTCCTCAGTTTTCCCAATATCACCTGATGACCTAAACTCCCACTTTATATCGGTTTCCACCTCTTCTTTACCATCCCCTTCCGGCTTTCCTCCAGAGGTACCTTTTAACGACAATAATTTTTATTTTTCCGACATTTCTCCCACAGACCTTATTACCGTTATAATGAAATCCCGTTCCAATTCCGTAGGCCCAGATGGCATTCCTATCAAACTAATAAAATTATGTCTCCCTGAAATCCTCCCAGCACTCCTTTTCATCTACAATTTCTCCCTGCAGAATTCAATATTCCCGACCTCTTGGAAAAAAGCCATTGTCCTTCCTTTAAACAAAAAGCCTAATCCATCCTCTCCCGAAGATTTCCGCCCAATATCAATCCTTTCCAATCTTTCTAAACCCCTAGAAAAGTTAGTGCAATCCCAAGTTTCCAACTACCTTGAACAATCCAACCAACTCGATCCTCTCCAATCTGGCTTCCGTCCTGGCTACTCTACACAATCTGCTCTGATTAAAATTACTAGTGATATCCAGACTGCAATAGATGACAAAAAACTAACCATACTTATACTGCTTGATTTCTCCAAAGCTTTCGATTCCATTATCCATTCCATCCTTTTCAACAAATTAAAATCATTATCCTTCTCCAATAGTTCCATCTCTTGGTTCCAGTCTTTCCTCTCACAACGAACCCAAGCAGTTTCCATACCTAATCAACCTCTATCTGCCTACCTTCCTTTATCCTCAGGAGTTGCACAGGGTTCAAGCATGTCTCCTCTTCTTTTCAGTTCTTATATTAATGACCTAAATGATTCAATTATCCATTGTTCCCACCACCTTTATGCCGACGATTCTCAAATCTATTTATCCTTTTCTCCCGCTGAGTTATTGGTGGCATTTGCCAAAATTCAAGAAGATTTAGATCGAATTAGTGCCTGGGCCAACTTAAATGGATTAAGGCTAAATGCTGCCAAAACTCAGGCCATTCTCATTGGTTCCAAGCCTCTTCTTAGATCCCACACCAACTTTCCCTCACTCTATCTAAACAACCACCCCATCACCTTCTATCCCTTTGTTAAAAATTTAGGCTTTCTCATAGATCAAACCCTTTCCTGGAATCACCATATCTCTCATATATCCCGCCGTGCAATTTCTACCCTCAAACTATTCCATCACTTCCGCCATCTTCTACCCCAAAATACCCGTAGACTCATAGTTTCCTCTCTCATCTTTCCCCACTTTGACTACAGCTGTGTGGTGTACGATGGCCTCTCGGTGGAACTGCGTGATAGACTCAAAAGACTTATGAATTGTTTCGTAAGATTTGTAATTGGAACCCCGAGACGCTCCCGTGTCTCCCACCACTACACTGAGTTAGGGTGGCTCTTCCCCTCCTTAAGAAGACAATATTTCCTTGGCACTTTCCTTTATCAAATCATTACCGACCATCGTCCTTCTTATGCCTACAACCTTCTCCAATTTAAGTCCTCAATCCATTCACTCACTACAAGATCCCGACCCTCTGACCTATACATCCCTTCTCATAGATCTGCCTCATTCCAAAATTCCTTTATAGCCCGCTCTGTCAACTTTTGGAATTCCCTCCCGATCAAAATTCGACATGCCCCTTCCCTGTATACATTCAAAAACCTCCTATTCCAATTCCTGTTCCAAAAACAGTCTGATACCAGCTAACTATTGATATTATATATGTATTGTGTAGCAATCATATAATCATAACACTTGGTAAGAGATAGTACATGCATTTCCTACTATCGACGTAGGAATTTCAATACATACATTTTTTTTTATTTTTTTTTTTATTCAATTATAAGTAACTGTTTATTTTTATATATATATATATTCAAGTAAAGTTTTTTTTTTTTTATGAAATGAACTCATTGTATCTCTTTTTCGTTCTTCATTTCTCAAAGTGTATGTTTATGTTGTTCAACCCTTAAATATAATTTTGTTCATAGTTCAAGTGATTCGTTCATAGTTTTAATTGTTTTGTTCATAATTTTAAATGCTCTGTACATAGTTTTATCTGTTTGTATATAGCTTGTGCACCTAAGGTTTTCTTTACTTTTTATTTTATTTTATCAATTTTATTTATTGTTTCAACGTTCAGGCCAGTAATATTCTATTATTTTGTACATTATTGTTATTCTGAAGGGACTTAGTCCCAGAATAAAGTTTTTTTTTCTATCTATCTATCATTTATTTCACATCCGGAATCCCATCCTGCCCACACCGTAACAGTAGAAGAACTCCTTACATCACCAATCCCACTTTCCTTGCCCCCAAAAGCTATTCATCCTTCCGAAGTAAAATTTCAATTAAAAAAACTAATCCTCCGTAAAGCTCCTGGACATGATCTCCTTACACCTCAAATCCTTCGACAACTTCCATCCAAAGCAGTCATATTCCTTACATATATCTACAATTGTATCCTACGCACCACCCACTTCCCTCTGTTATGGAAACACTCCACTATTATCCTTTTCCCAAAACCAGGAAAACCTCTCAATAGCTCAACATCCTATAGACCAATCAGCCTACTCCCAATCCTTTCAAAAATTTTTGAAAAGATCCTTTTGAAACGAATCCTACCCATTATAGAATCCCAAAATATCCCTTCCCATCAGTTTGGTTTTCGCTCTCAACATTCTACTGTTCAACAAGGACTCCGAGTTGTTGATCATATTTCCTCAGCCCTAGAAAACAAGGAATACTGTTCGGGTGCCTTTCTGGACATTGCACAGGCATTTGACCGGGTATGGCACTCCGGACTGCTCTCCAAGCTTAAAATCCATTTACCTCAGTCCTTGTACCTAGTCCTCCGATCCTACCTCTCTGACCGCTCCTTTCGAGTTCGCTGTGGAACAGAATTTTCCAATATCTACTCCGTTAAAGCCGGTGTTCCCCAAGGCAGCGTCTTGGGTCCCGTGCTTTACATCCTCTTTACTGCTGACATCCCTGTTCATCCCGATACTTTTCTTGCAACATTCGCTGACGACACCGCAATCTTATCATCCAACTCTGATCCCGAAATAGCATCCTTAAATCTCCAAAGTCACCTCACCTTGATTGAGCACTGGTGTAATAACTGGCGCATTAAAGTTAATGAATCTAAATGCCAACATATTACCTTTACACTCCGACGCAATTCCTGTCCACCAGTACTCTTTAATTCCATCCAGCTTCCTTATTCAGACACAGTCCGGTATCTTGGCTTTCATTTAGACCGAAGACTAACTTGGAACCCGCATACTAGACTCAAAAGACAAGAACTCAACCGACGATACGGCCAACTATACCGACTACTAAGCAGAAAATCTAAACTTTCCATTGAAAACAAGCTACTGATCTACAAGACAATACTGAAACCTATTTGGACTTACGGACTAGAACTGTGGGGATCAGCAAAATTTTCTAACATCAAGCGCATCCAATCCTTCCAGTCTAAAGTCCTTCGAACAATAGTCGATGCTCCTTTCTATGTATCCAACAAAACCCTACATCATGACCTTAACATCCCATTTGTCCTAGACCTTATCCCAGAAAAATTCTCCAAATTTCACCAGAACCTTACTTACCACCCAAATCCTCTTGCACAATCCCTATCAAGCATCTCCCATCCCTATAATCCTCCAAGAAGGTTGAAACGGCAGTGGCCTCGCGACCTTTTGTAGATTATATAAATTGGAGTTCTGGCAATGGCCTGATTCTTCACTCAAGACATGTGTGTATGTGGCTAAAGTGCTCTCGACCAATCTCCGCTGGCTTTAGTACCAGTGACGCGGTTGGGAGAGTAGCGCAGGGTTCTCCTGGAGTTCCCTCGCCTGATTGTATATAGGTATGCATGTGTTTTTTTTTTTTTTTTCCTTAGTTTTAATTTTCTTATTTTTTAGGTTATTTTATTTTATTGTCTATTGTATATACTTTTGATTATTATTTTGTTCTATTTATTTTATTTTTTTGTACATATGGTGTGAATGTCATCCTACCTCACTATAACCAATGTCCAACAGACAGATTGTTATAATACTCAATAAAGAAATTTAAAAAAAAAAAAAGTTTTGAAGATTACGAACAAGTGTTATTGAAAAATGAAATCCTGCATACACCCATGAGATTAATACAATCGAAGCAACATAATATTTTTAATTATGAATAAAATAATAAAATATATATATATATATATATAAAAAACAAAAAATTAAAAAAAAAATAAAATATTCTAGGCAGTAGGTAAAGTTAGAAGTGTGAATGGAGGTCCCTGGCGAGGCTATAAACGCCCGTAAACCAATGCGTGTGTTTTTGGTCACTGGCGAGGCTATTAACGCCAGTAAACCAATATATGTGTGTTATGGTCACTGGCGAGGCTATAAACGCCCGTAAACCACCCTCTCGATGCATCTTCACCTTGCCGTGGTGAGAGGGCTTAAAGCAGTAGGCTGAACTAAGAGAGATGCACACAATCAGTAAAATATACACAGATAATTCTATTTACGTCTTAGTTCTATGGGAAGGGATATAAAGGTCAGAAACACGGGATCTTGTTTTCTGGGAATGGACCACGGGTTTAAACTGTAGGAGACTGTAGATGTAAGAAGGGTGTCTAGTGTTGATTGTTTGGAATAGGAAAGATCCGAGGAAATATTGTCTGCGGAAAGAAGGGAAGAGCCACTTTAACTCGTCGTAAAGGTGGGACACATGAGATCGCTTTGATGTACCGAAGACAAATCTTAAGCACGTATTCATGAGTCGCTTCAATCTATCCTCGAGTACCATCGGGATGCCTCCGTACACCACACAGCCGTGGTCAAAGTGGGGGAAAATGAGAGAGGATACAAGGAGCTTGCGGATGGGTTAGAGTAGGTGGCGGGAGCGATGAAATAGCTTAAGGGTACCTATTGACTTACGGGAGATGAGGGCAATATGGGGTTTCCAGGAGAGGTTTTCGTCTATGGTGATTCCTAGGTTTTTAACGGATGAACTGAATGTGACAGGATGATCGTTGATGACTAAAGGAGGAAGGAAGGAGATGGATTTAAGAATAGGACTGGAACCTATAATAATGGCCTGAGTTTTCATCGCATTTAGATTTAAATTATTCAGACTTGCCCAGGCACTGATCCTATCAAGGTCAGCCTGAATATTGGCGAACGCGACTAGTAGCTCAGAAGGATGAAAGGAAAAATATATTTGGGTGTCATCAGCGTATAAATGATGTGAACAGTGGTAGATGGATTTGGAAAGATCATTTATGTAGGAGTTGAAAAGGAGAGGGGAAATGCTCGAACCCTGGGCCACTCCAGAGGACAGTGTAAGAAAGGAAGATAGGGGTTGGTTTGGAATGCTGACTGCTTGAGTTCTGTCGGATAGGAAAGACTGTAACCAGAGGATAGAGCCATATATGTGTTTTATGGTCACTGGCGAGGCTATAAACGCCCGTAAACCACCCTCTCGATGCATCTTCACCTTGCCGTGGTGAGAGGGCTTAAAGCAGTAGGCTGAACTAAGAGAGATGCACACAATCAGTAAAATATACACAGATAATTCTATTTTATATAATATTTTTGTACATATAAAATCAAAATGATTTGAAAAAAAAATACACCGTGATATCCAAATTCTACAATTATATCAAATAAAATGTAGCATTAGTCAATGTGTAATACATAATACTGTCCTGGTAGATTTCCAAATCCTGCGCCCCTTCAATAAAAAAAGATACTAACCATGTTGCTCTAAACCCTGTCCCAGAATCGGCCTTTTATATCTACTACCAGATATAAGATGCAAGAACCAGCGTGGGAAGTGTTATCTGGGTGGTCAGATCTGTAAGTGATGTAGTCATGTATGTAGAAATGTGTCCGTTGGGTGAAGTGAGTTTCCGTCAGGAGGGCAATGTCAATGAGATTGTCATGGAGAAATAAGTCTAGTTCGTCTCGGTGGTTGAGTAGTCCATTAGCGTTCCATAAAAGGATAGCTAGGGGCTTTGTATTCATCGGGGGAAGTTGAACGGGATTTCGGAAAGGAGTCTGGTGAGGAGAGTAATAAGCGGTTTGATAGTCTCTTGAAGATCTATCAGGAATGTTGAAAGGACAGAATTGATGTCGGAAGGTTTTTGGCTGTGAAGTGGATTTAGGTCAAGAGGATGTGATGGGTAATTTGTGCGACTAGGATTGCTAGAAGGGGGATGCGCCCGACGTGGGATGCGAGGAGTTGGATCTATATTCTGTGGGGCTTGCGATGGGATGTTTACATTGGGATTATGAACGGATGGATCTGGGCGTGGATGCTCTGGCGGGAGTTTGACCCTTAAGGGTAGATGGTGAAGAGAGATTTGCGGACGAGGAGGTTGAGGCTGAGGTTTAGCAATTTTAGGCTTGGATTGGGAAGCCTAAGGCGCCTGTTGTCGAGGCTGCTGGTTCTTGATGGTGGTTTTGGAGATATAAATTTCTCGA
>CAKMRH010000049.1:0-22802 GCA_928085145.1 Nezara viridula | reverse complement strand
GTAGTATTTCTAAAACAGCTGCTTCATACATGTTCCCAGCCGTTTTTTTAAGCAGCCGGAAATCGAAATGCATCATTAATAGTGTTTTACGTAAAGCTATATTTATTCCAGATATATCAGGTGATACATCACAACAATATAAAAGTGATTGATAATATGGAACAGGGTTTTCAGAGGAAGGTCGTATTTCTAAATCATGCCCAACGTTTTGTACAACAACTAATTCCTTTAACAATGCCAATGATGGGACTTTTTGTTCTAACAAGCTTTGAATTAATTGTTTGTTTATTTCGGTAAAAATTATTATTGGATCATGGTTCCTTTTTATTAGCCTAGGCGAAAAATAAAGATTGATTTCATTTTTATTCAACAATTTTGTATAAGGAAGAATATGTGAAACATGTAAATTAAAGTAATCTCTTAAATGGTTGAATTTTAATAAATTTATGTAATTACATATATCTCTGATCTTAATAATAGCATTATTCTTTTGAGATGTCTTAATAAAACCTATAATTTCTTTGTTATGACATATTTTATCAACTATTTTCTTTATATTTCTGTGAATCACATTGGTTTGCTCTGATAGGTTTATTGAGGGAAAGAAGTTTGTGATTAGAACTGAGATATGATAAGTATCTGTGATATTTGGAAAACCGATTTCAGAAGGGCCATGCATTTGAGACATATTTACAAAATGTGATGTTGTTGTCTGATTGGAGATTGCATAATTGGGAGTTCCTTTATTTAAAGTGATTTTTTCTACTGTGCTTAAATTCGATATTTTGGTATTAAAATGACTGTCATAAGTTGAATATAAGACTTGTGCTGAAATAATTGCATACATTTCTCTTGTGTAACTTTGTTCATCTTTGGTTAAAATAGGTAAAGTAGATGTGTGAATAGGTTCTTGTATGTTGGCACTATACACATGTTGGTTATGAGTTATGCTATTGTATAGATCTAGGAAATTGTTCTGTTTTTCTAAAGACATAAAGTACTGATCATGCAATGTATAATCCTGATTAAAGATATCATTAGATTTTCTTGAATGATTGATATTGTTATCTCTCATTGAATTAGTACAATGTTTTTTTGAAATTTCAATACTATGCGTGTTTTTTTTTAAAAATGGTAAGTTGTACTTAAACAAATAATTAATTACTGGTTCTTCAAAGGAATGAACTTTTATGCCATATTCACTTTCGCGGGAGGATGTTCTTCCGTCCTTTGGCTTGTGAATAAATTGTTGATCTCTCTTAATACATGAAAGTTTTAAGTAGTTTATGTTGCGAAATAGTTTCTTCAAATACTTTTTACCACATACCTTTCTTAAATAAATACTATACCGATGTTGTATTTCTATGGATGGATTTAATTTATATGTATGTTGACTAAACAAATCCCAGTTGATTTTTTTTATTAATTTGATTTTTTCTATTTCTATAGTTACCCAGTTTTCAGGATTAGTTTTTTGTTTTTCCTCCAAATATCTTAAAAATGTTCTTATTTTCGCTTCATTTATTTGGTTATGTTTTAGATTCTTTGAAAATTTCTTCAATGGACAATTTGAGGGTTTATCACTTGCTTTTGAAGAAAGGACATTATTAGTAAATGGTAGAAAATCATATTTATCATTACAATGTTTATTGCTCAAAAAACATTGAATTGGTTTGTTACAGGATTTAGTAATCATAATAAAACTTAGAAGGTCATCATTTAATTTTTTTAATGAATTGCACATATTAGCTTGCATTTGAGAGTTGTTCGACTTAGGAATTTATATAACTGAAACTATAGTAAAGATCATGCATTAAAATCTTTTTAGATCATGAATGCCTTAATACTATAAAGAAGACTAAATAAAAGAAAAGACAGCAACATTTCAAATTTGTGTTATCTCGTGATGGGTATAAAATTTAATAGGAAAATAAATAAAATCAAGGAAAGAAATGGACATAAATAATAAATGCATCACAACTAAGCAAACTTTTTGTATTTTGTTATCAATCAGAATATAATCAAAAAATGTACTATATTAAATAAAAACGAGAAAGTAAACTATTATATAGGAAAAAAATGTGTGATGAAAATAGGAGATCATCGGTTATCGATCTACATAAGATGAATATATTACATGTTGTTACGATGAATGGGTACGAGGAGTCTAGGACCTGATTCAGAACTAGCAGTACAAGTAAACAGTATAAACATTGTCCCAACAGTCGGGGAAACGACACACAGGATTTAAACAGGAGCGCCAGCAAGTCGACGCCCCTGTCTTGTGTGAATGCGTTTTAAGGAGGTAAAGTTGGAGTTCTAGTTGTGAGCTCCCAGTCTCTGAAACCATTTCTTTCCAGGATAAAATTTGGATATTCAAGAACAGATCTCATAGACACCGAAGAAGATGTGACGTTGTTTCGAATGTGACTGTAGAACTAGGAAACAGCAACAGCATTATGGATTTTACCGTATTAAAATATTTGTGAACGGCAAGCAAATATGGACATAGCTGCAGAAAAATCCATCGTCACTGGATAATTCCCCTTGATATAGGAGTCGAAGGAATTCTCGAACTAATGGGGGCGGGATGGCAGAACGGTTCAACGATTCTACGAAACATTCGTTATATGACAATCACACGATAAACCAAAGTTTAGATGATCTAAAATAATCCAGAGATCGCGTCGTGGTGTGGGGAGAGAAGATTTTAACTCTGGTATTAATCTCTCACGAAAAACCAACCGTTTTCGAGATATTCGACATTTTATGTTTTTATTATTTTTCAAAATAATATATTTCTTTATTTTTTATTATTCGTTATTCTATGTAAACCGGATCATATATATTTGTGACAAATCTCGTGTTCCTCTCTCCTCCCAACTATTATAACCTTGCAGTAATCTCCCTACTTTTTTATTATGGTATTGAGTTCTTCATGAAATTCTACGGACCCACCTAGAGCCTTTCGGGGGCTAGGGCCGAGGTCCTTTTTGTTCTAAAACCAACCGTTTTCGAGATATTCGACATTTTATGTTTAATTTTTTATTATTATTTAGAAAAAAATATTTATTTTAGTAATACTGTAAAAGGCCTCTGGAGATTTCATATTTGAATATTTTTAAGTAATTTTCGGTATGTAAACACTACACATAATTCTATTGCGCAGAAAGCGAATCGACTTTGACCCCGTTAATCCTTAAAATATAAAAAACCTATTAGGTATTCTTAATCCGTATCTAAGTATAAACAAAGAATTCGGGCTCAATCTCTTTTCTCTTATTGTTCTCCTTTACACGTAAACATGAACTTTGAACCCTTTAATCCTCAAACTGTAAACAATTTCTTAATTCCTATCTAATTATAAACAACGGACTTTAGAGATTTAATCGCTTATTGTTCTCCTTTATGCCTAAACATGTACTTTGTCCTCTTTAATCCTAAAAATATAAACAGACCAGTCAATAAATAGGAGCGGTTTGAGGGCTCTTCCTCATTTTGTGTTCCACAGCTATTTGGAATATAACTGGAAAACTGTGATTTTATTTCATTAAACATTTTTATTCGTTTTGATATTCTCAAGTGTACTTCTAATTTATTTTTTCTTACAAGTCATAGTTTTCATTTTTTTTTAAAGAATCTTTTTAATAATTTTAAAAGTCTTCATTAATTTTTTTTCTAAAGTTAAAATTATTATTTTGGATCTAGAATTATTAAATTTATTTTTAATTCATTGTTTATTTAAGTTGAAATTATTTTTGGTTTAGTAAATAATTTTTTACATTTCATTATGCCTGGTTTAAATACTTGTCAGTATGGTGATTTTTTTAGCAAGGATTGTAACAAACTTCGACATGAAATTACGTGCGTGATTACTCTGACACGACGTACATGCATTTCCTATAACGAAATTTTTAATTCTGTAAAGCAGTGTATGCAGCATGTACGTCGTTGTCAGAGAGAAAAAACACCCGTTATGGCGAAGCGTAGGAGGTTGGAGGCGGCTATGGAGTTGTTATTTGAGATCGAGACATCGTTCGGAGGAGATTTCAAGACTTTTTTCTTACCGTGTTCGGAAGCGATCGATGTATTGGAGTTTTTATGCAACCAAACAGAAACAGTACATCGATTGATTTCCGAGTTTTTCGCATAATCAGACGCTCCCCTAAAATTTTATTTGGTTTTGGAGGCAACGTTCGAAAACGTTAAAGGAGAGACGTGTGATTGTGTCTTCAAAACCTAAAATAAGGCGATATATGACATCTATTACTGGTCGTTTTATTTATATTATGGGTAAAGTTAAGATTGATTAACTTTAATAAATATCTTAAAAAAAGTTACAAATTTTGCTAATCAACACAATATATATTATAGCCACAAAACATCACATTTTATAACTATAAAAAAACATTTGAACACATTATATTATTTACATATGATATCGATTGTTTATCAATTTAAATTAAATCATATGGGTTGTCCTGCTCCTACATCACTGCCTCCCAGAGACACAGTCGCGATAATGTTTTTTAAAGACTGAAATACAATGTTAACTTTAGAAAGTAATTGCATCCAAGTACCGAGATGGAAACTTCACTGAACGTCCACTACATGTGGTTTGTATCAGTGGTTTATTGGTACTAGGACCTGGACAGGGTTCGTTCTTCTGAACGAAGGTCAGGTTCTTCTGGCGATTCCAAGAGATAAGCCGGCTTTAGGCGGTCCACTGATATGTTTGTTTCTCTGTTCTTCAATTGGAGTGTAAAAAATTTGTTAGATCTGGCAATCACTTTGGAGGGGCCTTCATAAGCTGCTTCCAAGGATTTCTTCATTCGGTCAATTCTTACAAACACATGAGTGCATTCAGCCAAATTCTTGTGAATGAAGAATGACTTGTTGGTCTTTAGCTTCACTGGAACAGGCTTCAGCTGTCCCATAGTGTCTTGAAGTTGCGATACAAAAGTTTCTGCATCGTTTATACGTTGAGCAGGCTGTCCGAGAAATTCGCCAGGCAACTTCATAGTGGTGCCGTATACCAATTTTGCAATGGAGAAACCAGTATCGGGGTCGAATGAGGCTCGTAAACCCGAAGAATGGTTGGTAGGGCTTCTGACCATTTTAGTGAACCATTTGCTGTCAGAGCAGTTTTCAGGATGCGATGTAGTCGTTCCACATTCCCATTACATTGAGGGTGGTAAGGAGTTGTCCTTTGCAATTATATTCCACACAAATAACTTAGGTTTCTGAATAGATTCGCCTCAAATTTTCGATCTTGGTCAGATGCGAGCACAGGCGTATTTACGGGGGGGACTTTCGGCCTAAGGCCCCCCCCCTCAAAATGGTAAAATATAACCATGTTTTATGGTAAAACATATTAAAAAATTAAGTCTTAAAGTATTATTGCTCGTTTAATTACATTTAATATGACTTCAAAAATCACTTAAACACCATTCCATGTAGGTAGTTAGAATCTTTCTGTTTTTCCAATGAAAGTATCGACATATATACATATGAAAAAAAAATCTTTCGGGCTTAAGTCCCTCCCCAAAATTAAATCTTGGATCCGCTAGTGGATGCGAGCAAGGATGGGACGCCAAAGCGTGCAATACAATTATGGATGTCATAAAATGATCTGGCGACAACTTCTGCAGTGATTTCTGCCAGTGGAATAGCTTCCATCCAATTTGCAAATCGATCTATCGCTGTCAGTAGATAGGTGTTACCATTTGAAGGAGGTAACGGGGAAAATCAGATCGATGTGTACATTAGAAAACCTCTCATCAGGCGGTGAAAATATTCTAAATGGTGATTTTGGGTGTCTTATCACTTTGAACTTTTGGCAAGCTATACACGATTTTGTCCAATCACGCACATCTTTGTTAAGACTTGGCCAAACAAAACGAGCACCAACTTGTTTGCCAGTGGCTTTTACACTTGGGTGATTTAAATGGTAAATTTGTTCAAAAAACAATCGACGAAATGTTTGAGGTATGAAAGATCTTACAGATTCAGTAGAGATGTCACACCACAAACTGTTTCCACTTGGCAGTTAATAAGGTTTAAATACTAGAGATGTTTCACCATTCTTCACTGATAGAAATTCAGGGTCACTGGCTTGGCTTCTGCTAATTTATCCATATCGATGGTGTTGATAGATTCGATTCTAGAAATTGTATCAGCAACCACGTTTAGTTTGCCATTTATGTGTCTTATGTCAGTGGAAAATTCGGAAATGTATTGTAAACCTCTTAGTTGCAACGGAGCAGCCTTTTCATTTTTCAAGACATAAATCAATGGGCGGTGATCAGTGTATATTACAAACTTTCTTCCTTCAAGTGTGTGTCTAAAGTGTTGGCCGATTCTCGGTCATAGGTGCTGTAGTTTTTTTCTGCACATTTGGTTTCCACGTGCCATCTTCTAATTGTTGCACTACTCCTCCGATTGCATAGTCGCTGGCATCAACAACAAGAGCCAAGTCTGCACTGGGGTAGGATAGCATTGTTGCATCCGCTAAGTCCGTTTTGGATTTCTGAAAGTGAGAAATGGCTTCAGAAGTCCAAGAAATTTTTCTATTGTCATTTTTCCGAGCTCATTTTGTGTATTCATGGAGAATAGGTTGAGAAGCTTTTAGAGGCTTCAGGTAGATAGAAAGCTATTTTAGAGCTATAAAAATTAATCATAGCGAGGAATCAGCGAAGTCCAACAATTGTTTCAGGGAGTTTCGAATCCAAAATAGTAGTTGAAATCAGGCAATGGTTTAGTACTATCGGGTGTGATCAGGTAGCCTAGGGACTGTAGTTTGTGCACAGTGGATTCCAACTTTGCAACATTAATGTGAAGTCCATATGTTTCAAGACGGTCAAAAACTAGTTTGAGATGATATTGATGCTCCTCTTCCGAACTTGAAGCTATTAGGCAGTCATCCAGATAAGGAAACACGAAATTCAGGCCATGGAATACTTCATAGATAAATCGTTGAAAAGTACTTGGGGCATTTCGAAGGCCAAAAAGCATTAAATTGTATTGTATTGTATTGTAGAGGCAACGTTCGAAAGTTAAAGGAGAAACGTGTGATTGTGTCTTCAAAACCAAAAAAAGGCGATATATGACATCTATTACTAGTCGTTTTATTTATATTATGGGTTAAGTTAAGATTGATTAACTTTAATAAATATCTTAAAGAATGATACAAATTTTTCTAATCATCACAATATATATTCTAACCACAAAACATCACATTTTATAACTATAAAAAAACATCTGAACACATTATATTATTTATATATGATATTGATTGTTTATCAAATTAAATTAAATAATATAGGTTGCCCTGCTCCTACACATCTCATTCACCTTGGATACTCTAAGTGAGATGTATGCGAAGTTGGTTACCGAGATGGAAGAGATGAACATGAAAGGGAGTCGCTGGTTTTTAAAAGGTCTTGATGGTCTTCTCCTTGAGATTAATCGATTTAGACCTCTAGGCGCCTCCAGCTATATTAAGTTTCCTCCTAAAATAGCTGCCAAACGAGCCATTATAAACGTTGAAAATTACGGCGACAATTGCTTTAAGTATGACATATTTTCTCAACTCATCGATAGAGATGCTCAACAAGTGAATAATATAGGGACTTACATCATGGGTACAATTTTGACTGCATTTCTTTTCCCTCTCCTCTCCACCAGCTGAAATCATTTGAGCGGTATAATAATATCAGCATCAATGTTTTCGCTGTTGGATAGTCGCAAGACGTGTATCAACTAAACGTTGTTAAACAGGAGAAGGCAGGTCATCGTGACCTCCTTCTTCTGACAGTTCAAGAAGGCGAAGTCACTATACACATATGAAAGATTTTAACAAATTAGTGGCTTCGCAAATTTCTAGACATAAGAGTGGAAAACACGTCTGTAAGCGATGCATCACCCATTTCGATTTAGATGGGAGAGACATCGCTGATGAGGTAGCACATGGTGTACTGTGGAGTAAATAAACCGACGCGAATAATACTTCCGGCTTGTGACGATGAAGGGAATCCTCAGACAATATCTTTTATAATTATTCAAAGACAAGTGAGGATTCCTTTTGTCGTCTATACTGATTTTGAATTAGTTTTGAAAAAGATTCAGCCGGGAGAACCAGAGTCTTCACGTACGACTCGCTACCAGAGGCATCTTCCAATGAATTTCTGTACATATATTAAGATTGTAGAAAACATCCCACGCCACTCCGTGCCTCAAGATTTTTCCACTAAGTCATACATTAATCCAGGCGAGGATTCAGCGCAGAGAATTATAGCATATATCAGGGAAATGGCAAACGTGTCTCTGGTGTACTCCATGAAGCGGTACATGCTACCCCTGACACCATTGTAGGTTTCTCTAATATTTTAAAAAATAATTCTGTTGTATAAACCACTGAAAATGATACACAAAGTATCGAAAATATTTTTCTGTAACTTGCAAGGGTTATAATTTTATTTGGTCAGGTTTAGTTGAAAGGTTCATTACATTTAGTTCTATAACTCTTATGGGAGTTATAGGAAAAGTCGACAGAATACCTGTATTAATAAAAAATTTTGACTAAAATTATGATAGAACGTTTACCAACTCCGAAGTTTGAAAATATATCTCGGAAAGAAATTATTCTGATTGGTGATTTAATAGCTCCTTAGCCAGCACAACTGATAATTATTGGTGTGTTTTAATCTAGGATGCAAAATGACAAAGTTTTCGAGCATCAAACAACCATAACAAAACTCATCAGAACTCTTGAAATCCAAATAAAATCATGACCAAAATTTTCATGGAACGTTTTCTAAGTCCAAAGGGTGATAATTAATCTCCTAAAGAAACTTTAATAAGAAACAAAATTTATTCCTTTAAAGCATCCCTCCCAAATTCTGGCCCCAAAAAGTAAAAATTTGTAATTATATTTGGAATTTCAATATGTCTTAATGGATCTAGAGTTGTCTCGTATTTTAAAAAGTAATTCTGTTGTTTAAAATACTGAAAATAATACCTAAAATATCGTAAATATTTTTTTGTAACTTGCAAGGGTTATATGTTTTTTATTGGTATATATTTTTGCTATTTGCGATTATTATATCTTTTGTTTGGACAACATTAGGGACAGTTAAATAATATCAACTTCTTGTAATCTTAGGAGGACAATAAGTAAACTCATGAGAACTCCAGAATTTAAAAAAAATGTTTATAAAAAAATTGATGGAACGATTATTTACACCGAACGGTGTAAATTTATCTCGGAATGAATTTATTTTTATTGGTATTTTCATAGCTTCTTAGCGAGTTCAACTGATAATTATTGGCTTGTTTTAATCTAGTATGCGAAACGAACTAGTTCTCCAGCATCTAATATTCGAAAATAATTTTTTGCAACTCGCAAGACTTATAAATTTTTTTTTTATCAACTTAATTGCAAAGGTTCAGTATATTCATTTTTATAACTCTTATAGAACCATAAGAAAACTCATCAAAACACCTGAAATCCAAATAAATTCTTGGATAAAATTTTGATGGAACGTTTGCTGAATCTTTAGGGTGATAATTAATCTCTTACAGAAACTCTAAATTTAAAAAAAAAATTGATTCCTCTAAAGCCGCCCCTAAATTCTGACCCCAAAATGTAAAACTTTGTAATTATATTTGTAATTTCAATATGTCCCTAATGGATCTGGAGTTGTCTCATATTTTAAAAAAGAATTCTGTTGTTTAATGAATCGATAATAATACCTAAAATATCGTAAATATTTTTTTGTAACTTGCAAGGGTTGTAAGTTTTTTTTTGGTCATCTTTAGAACAAAAGTTATATTATATTAAGTTTTATAGCTCGCAGGAATGCTAAACAGAACACCTTCAATCCAAAATATTTTCGACCAAAATTGTTATGGAACTTTTACCAACTCTGAATGATAAAAATTTATATCGGAAGAAATTTAATCTGATTGGTGTTTTAATATCTCCTTAGCGAGCAGAAACGAAAATTATAGGTGTGCTTTAATCTAAATGCGAAACGAAAATGTTTTCGAGGATGAAATAATCCAAAATATTCTTTTGCACCTCTGGAGGCTTATAAATTTTTTTCTGAAAACTTTAGGACAGATTTCATTATATTCATTTTTTTATCTCGTAGGGGGCCATAGGAAAACTCCACAGAACTCCTGAAATCCAAAAAAAATGTTTATAAAAAATGTGATGGAACGTTTACCATCTCCGAAAGATGAAAATGTATCTCGTAAAGAAATTATTCTCATTGGTGTTTTAATAGCTCCTTAGCGAGCAAAACTGATAATTATTGCCTTGTTTTAATCTAGGATGCGAAACGAATAAGTTTTCCAGCATCTAATAATAGAAAATATTTTTTAGAATTCGCGAGGCTTTTAACTTTTTTTTATCAACTTAATGGAAAAGGTTCAGTATATTCATTTTTATAACTCTTAGGGGACCATAAGAAAACTGATCAGAACTCTTGAAATAAAAATAAATTCTTGACTAAAATTTTGATGGAACGTTTACTAAGTCTAAAGGTGATAACTAATCTCATAAAGAAACTCTAATAAAAAAAAACTGATCCCTCCAAAGCACCCTCCCCCAATATCTGGCCCTAAAAAGTAAAATTTTGTAATTATATTTGGAATTTCAATATGTCTTAATGGATCTAGAGTTGTCTCGTATTATAAAAAGTAAAGCTGTTGTTTAAAACACTGAAAAAAAAACAAAAATATCGTAAGTATTTTTTTGTAACTTGCTAGGGTTATATGTTTTTTTTTTGTCAACTTTAGGATAAACATTAATAATATTAAATTTTATAGCTTGTAGGGCTCCATATGAAAGCTAAAAAGAACTCCTTGTAACGTACCTTTAAACGTTAACTTAATGTTAAAATTATAATCAAGATGGCCTTACCCAGTGGAGGGGGAGTGAGTTCTTGCTTACTGACTATTTTTTCAGGGATATTAAATAAGTGATAACATCTTCATTATAAGGCAATTTATTTAGAACATGAACCACTTTAGCCAAAAATACTGAACAAAATTTCTCACAATATAATCAAAACAATGCTTTCAGTCTATCTCAATTCCTGGGGATGGCGAAGGGCATTCTTCTGCAGTGTTAACATTCTCAGTTGAATCGGGTTTCAACTCCTGAATGTGTCTGTTCCCCAACGGTCTTTCATTGCCATCGACCACCTCATACACCAGATCGGACAAAACTCTTTTGATGATACCCTTTTCATACTTCGGTGCGAATTTGTGTAGTATTTACTCAAGTCCGAGAGGTTGTGCGTTTTAATCCATACTTGTTGAACTTCAAGTAACTTGACTGGCCTACGTCTAAGATTATAACGCCGAGCATTGTTTTCTTGTGCCTGCGGAAACCGACTCTTGACATCTTCCAGGATTAACGTTAGCTTCTCGTCGATCTTAGTTATCTTCTCGTTCGATTATTTGATGCTGGAAATCTTGTTCGTTTCGTACTCTAGATTAATACAAACAAATAATTATCAGTTGTGCTCGCTAAGGAGCTATTAAAACACCACACAGAATAATTTCTTTCTGAGATAAATTTTCATCCGTCGGAGTTGGTTAACATTCCATCACAATTTTGGTTGACAATTTTTTGGATTTCAGGATTTCTGTGGAGTTTTCTATGGCCCATTACGAGAAACCAAAATGAATATAATGAACTCTGACCAAAAGTTTACCCAAAAAAATAAATTAGCCTCCCAAGGTGCAAAAAAATATTTACGATATTTTAGGTATTGTTTTTAGTGATTTAATCAATAGAATTATTTTTAAAATATGAGACAACCCTATATCCATTAGATAAATATTGAAATCCCAAATATAATTATAAAATTTTACTTTTTAGGGCCAGAATTTGGGGGAGGGTGCTTTAGAGGAATCATTTTTTTTATTAGAGTTTCTTTATGAGATTAGTTATCATCCTTTAGACTTAGTAAACGTTCCATCAAAATTTTGGTCAAGAATTTATTTTTATTTCAGGAGTTCTGATGAGTTTTCTTATGCTCCCCTAAGAGTTATAAAAATGAATATACTGAACCTTTTCCATTAAGTTGATAAAAAAAAAGTTATAAGCCTCGCGAGTTCCAAAAAATATTTTCGATTATTAGATGCTGGAAAACTTATTCGTTTCGCATCCTAGATTAAAACAAGGCAATAATTATCAGTTGTGCTCACTAAGGAGCTATTAAAACAAAAATCATATTAATTTCATGTTGATATTATTAAATTTTCACCCTTCGGAGTTGGTAAACGTTACACCACATTTTTTATAAACATTTTTTTGGATTTCAGAAGTTCTCATTAGTTTTCCTATTGTCCTCCTAAGAGTTATAAAAGTTGATATTATTAAACGTTGCCCTAAAGTTGCGCAAACAAAAGATATAATCCTCGCAAATAGCAAAAATATATTTTCGATTATTTGATGCTGGAAATCTTGTTCGTATCGCACCCTAGATTAAGACACACCAATAATTATCAGTTGTGCTCGCTAAGGAGCTATTAAAACACCATACAGAATAATTTCTTTCCGAGATAAATTTTCATCCGTCGGAGTTGGTTAACGTTCCATCACAATTTTGGTTAACATTTTTTTAGATTTCAGGAGTTCTGTGGAGTTTTCCTATGGCCCCCTACGAGATACAAAAATGAATATAATGAAATCTCTGAACCAAAGTTAACCCCCAAAAAAAAAAAATTGCCTCCCAAGGTGCAAAAAAATATTTGTGATATTTTAGGTATTGCTTTTAGTGTTTTAAACAACAGAATTATTTTTTAAAATATGAGACAACGTTAGATCCATTAGGGAAATATCGAAAATCCAAATATAATTACAAAATTTTACTTTTTAGGGCCAGATATTGGGGGAGGGTGCTTTAGAGGAATCATTTTTTTTATTAGAGTTTCTTTATGAGATTAGTTATCACCCTTTAGACTTAGTAAACGTTCCATCAAAATTTTGGTCAAGAATTTATTTTTATTTCAGGAGTTCTGATGAGTTTTCTTATGCTCACCTAAGAGTTATAAAAATGAATATAATGAAATCTGACCTGAAGTTTACCCAAAAAAAATAAATTACTCTCCCAAATTGCAAAAATATAATTACGATATTTAAGATATTGTTTTTAGTGTTTTAAACAACAAAATTATTTTTAAATATATGAGACAACTCTAAATCCTTTAGGGACATATTTGAATTCCAAATAAAATTACAAAATCTTACTTTTTAGGGCCAGAATTTGGGGGAGGGTGCTTTATAAAAATCACAAAAGATATAATCCTCGCAAATAGAAAAAATATTTTCGATTATTAGATGCTGGAAAACTTATTCGTTTCGCATCCTAGATTAAAACAAGGCAATAATTATCAGTTGTGCTCACTAAGGAGCTATTAAAACACAAATCATATTAATTTCATGTTGATATTATTTAATTTTCACCCTTCGGAGTTGGTAAACGTTCCTTCACATTTTTTATAAACATTTTTTTTTGGATTTCAGGAGTTCTCATGAGTTTTCCTATTGTCCTCCTAAGAGTTATAAAAGTTGATATTATTAAACTTTGCCCTAAAATTGCCCAAACAAAAGATATAATCCTCGGAAATATCAAAATATATTTTCGATTATTAGATGCTGGAAAACATATTCGTTTCGCACCGTAGATTAAGACAAACCAAGGAGCTTCTGTATGGTGCTAAGGAGCAATTAAAGCACCATACAGAATAATTTCTTTCCGAGAGAAATTTTCATCCGTCGGGGATGGTTAACGCTTCATCAACATTTTGATTTACAAGTTTTTTTGGATTTCAGGAGTTCTGTGGAGTTTTCCTATGGCCCCCTACGAGATACAAAAATGAATATAATGAAACCTGACCTAAAGTTTACCCAAAAAAATAAATTAGCCTCCCAAGGTGCAAAAAAATATTTACGATATTTTAGGTATTGTTTTTAGTGTTTTAAACAACAGAATTATTTTTTAAAATATGAGACAACTCTAGATCCATTAGGGACATATTGAAAATCCAAATATAATTACAAAATTTTACTTTTTAGGGCCAGATATTGGGAGAGGGTGCTTTAGAGGAATTTGTTTTGTTTTTTATTGGAATTTCTTTAATAGATTATTTATCATCCTTTAGACTAAGTAAATGTTCCATCATAATTTTGGTCAAGAATTTTTTTTTATTCAGGCGTTCTGATGAGTTCTCTTATGGTCCCCTATTTTCCGAGATATTTTTCATCCTTCGGAGTTGGTAAACGTTCCATCACATTTTTTATAAACTTTTTTTTGGATTTCAGAAATTCTGCGGAGTTTTCTGATGGCCCCTACGAGATAAAAAAAATGAATATAATGAAATCTGTCCTATTGTTTACTCTAAAAAAGACATAAGCCTCCCAAGGTGCAAAAAAATATTTTGGATTAATTGATGCCTGAAAACATTTTCGTTTTGCATTTAGATTAGACCAAACAAATCATATAACCCTTGCAAGTTACAAAAAAAATATTATGATATTTTAGGTATTATTTTTGGTGTTTTAAACAACAGAGTTTATCTTTAAAATATGAGACAACTCTAGATCCATTAGGGACATATTGAAATTTCAAATATAATTACAAAATTTCACTTCTTGGGGCCAGAATTTGTGGGGGATGCTTTAAAGGAATCAATTTTTTTATCTTATTAGAGTTTCATTAAGAGATTAATTATCACTCTTTGGACTTAACGTTTCGTCAAATTTTTGGTCGAAAATGTTTTTGGATATAAGGATGTCACAGTTGACAAAATGGTTAAATGACAGAATTTGAAAAAACAGGTGTTGTGATTGGATTAGATTTATTATTTTTGTTTTTAAGGGAGGTTATAAGGTTGGAGAGTGTGATATAGACTGAAAGCATTGTTTGATTATATTGTGAAAAATTTTTTTCAGTATTTTTGGCTTAGGTTGTTAATGTTCTAAATAATTTGGCTTATAATGGAGATGTTATCATATTTAATATCCCCTGAAGAAATAGTCAGTTAGCAAGAACTCACTCTCCCTCCACTGGGTAAGCTCTTCTTGATTATAATTTTAACATAAAGTTAACGTTTAAAGGTACGCTACATTGTCGGCCAACGTGGGGCTTAACAGTATTAAAGGTGATATCGATAAATGATAGTTTGCTCAACATCGATACGACAAAGCTATTGAAAGACGAGTTGGCTTATGAACTTCGAATTCGGGGGCTTTCCGATGTAGGTAACGCTAATGACTTGAGGAAGAGACTCGTGAAAGCATTTACTGAAAACATTCAACCACTCGAAGAAATAATAACATCATTAAATCTGCAGTAGGAATTAGACATTTGTACGAGAAAATTTGCAGCACTGGCTGAACGTTTAGAGGAGCTCACGATCGATGATGATATGGAGTTTAGGCGTCTAGACACACGAGTGGGACACCTTCATTGTCGGTTAGGAAGGTTCATTGTTCTACCAGAGTTTCAAGAGCGGTGGAAGCAGCAGGATGATCGGGTTACATTTTTAATAGCTGAACTTTGGGAACAGAAACCCGTGGTTACACTACCGTCAGTAGATAAATAATGGGCGAACTGGTGCACCGATTGCTCCATCCCTTCCACCCAGCCTTAAACACCAAGTGGTCGGCCGTCCGGCCAGCCTTAACCACCACGTCGTCAGTCACGTGACCCTTAGGCCACGCCCACTTTTACCTTATAACTCTCTTAACAACCTAGCCACGCCCTTTTTTTCACGTGATTGGTCACGTGACCATTGGCCACACCCCATTTCGATCGTGCGACCTCCATATTTTCCCCACTCTTCCATCGGAGGCTAAGGGTGCCCGGCTGCCATCTTGTTTTCTGATACGAGGTTTTCTTCTTATATGGCGTCATGAGACACTTTTTGATCATGTAGCTCCCACCTTTACTCCTCACTCTTCCTTCGGAGGCTGAGTGTGCCCAGCCGCCATCTTGTTTTCTAATACGAGGTTTTCTTATTGTATGACGTCATGAGACCCTTTTTTGATCGTGTACCTTCACCTTTACTCCTCATCCCTTTCTCGGAGGCTGAGTGTGCCCAGTCGCCATCTTGTTTTCTGATACGAGGTTTTCTTCTTGTATGACGTCATGAGACTCTTGATGAGAAAGACCATCGGGATCTTTTACTCCTATCTGATGACCAAAATTTCTATTATGTTTACAAAAAGAATTTTGAAAAATTATTTGGAAATCAAATTAATCATCATGGACATAAAATAACAATTTACAAGCGCTATTTCAAACATTTCGATAACCGGTATAAGAAACGAGCAAGTGAAAAAACTTAAAGAACGTAAAATATATTGCTCTGAAAACGAAACCGATAAGAATGGAGTTACCGACGAAAGATCCTTTTATAAGATTCTCAAATTATTAGCGGCAAAGTAAAGTACCGTTTGTCATCTATGCTGACTTCGAATCCGTATTAGTTCCTATAAATGAATCGTCAGTAAATACAATCAAAATATCAGAGGCGTGAGCCGATATCGTTTTGCATATATGTTAAAGGAATTGAAGGAGTAGACATTCCGATAAAAGAACCATACATTTATAAGGGTCTAATGCCGCTTCTCACTTTATGGAATGTCTTACAGAGATAGCAAACGAAATTCACGAGATTTATATGATAAACAAACCGATGTGGATCTCATCAGAAGAAGTGCAAGATTACACAAGAAAAAAAAAACAACCAAAAAAAATGAATTGAAAGATTAAATGAAATTTACTTATGCGTTTCCAGGGATGTTGCGGTCATCTACAAGAACACTGAATAAGGAAGAGCTCCGAAGCATACCTATTTATATACCGGTATAATGATGTTTTAGGGATTAAATGTTCAAAGTCTATTGTTTATAATTAGATAAGTAAGGAATAAAAACTTTGTTTACAGGTGTAGGAGAAAAATAAGGGATAAGGGATTAATATAACAAAGTCCATGTTTATGTTTAAAGGCTATCAATAAGAAATAAGGATTTCGTAAAAATACTACTGAAAATGCTATATAGAATAACAAATTAGCTACGGTGACGTTACTGATCACGTAACACTGAAAAGGTAAACATTAAAAAGTTATATAAAAGATAAAAATTTGGAAGGTTGCAGGAAAAATATAGGCGGTCACGTGACTGGTCACGTGACCATTAAAATGTAAATATTAAGAAGGTTATACAAAAGATAAAATATTAGTAAGGTTATAACCTAAACAATGTATTAGTAAGGTTATAACATAAAAAGGCGAACAACGCCCTAAGTCTCTCAAATTGCAGTGAAACAAAATGGCAGCCGGGTACACTTAGCCTCTTATAGTGGAGAGGGGGGGAGGGAAAAAATGTGAGGGTCGAACGACTGAAAAGGGTCTCATGACGTCATACAAGAAGAAAACCTCGTATCAGAAAACTAGATGGCGACTGGGCACACTCAGCCTCCGAGAAAGGGATGAGGAGTAAAGGTGAAGGTACACGATCAAAAAAGGGTCTCATGACGTCATACAATAAGAAAACCTCGTATTAGAAAACAATATGGCGGCTGGGCACACTCAGCCTCCGAAGGAAGAGTGAGGAGTAAAGGTGGAAGCTACATGATCAAAAAGTGTCTCATGACGCCATATAAGAAGAAAACCTCGTATCAGAAAACAAGATGGCAGCCGGGCACCCTTAGCCTCCGATGGAAGAGTGGGGAAAATATGGAGGTCGCACGATCGAAATGGGGTGTGGCCAATGGTCACGTGACCAATCACGTGAAAAAAAGGGCGTGGCTAGGTTGTTAAGAGAGTTATAAGGTAAAAGTGGGCGTGGCCTAAGGGTCACGTGACTGACGACGTGGTGGTTAAGGCTGGCCGGACGGCCGACCACTTGGTGTTTAAGGCTGGGTGGAAGGGATGGAGCAATCGGTGCACCAGTTCGCCCATTATTTATCTACTGACGGTAGTGTAACCACGGGTTTCTGTTCCCAAAGTTCAGCTATTAAAAATGTAACCCGATCATCCTGCTGCTTCCACCGCTCTTGAAACTCTGGTAGAACAATGAACCTTCCTAACCGACTATGAAGGTGTCCCACTCGTGTGTCTAGACGCCTAAACTCCATATCATCATCGATCGTGAGCTCCTCTAAACGTTCAGCCAGTGCTGCAAATTTTCTCGTACAAATGTCTAATTCCTACTGCAGATTTAATGATGTTATTATTTCTTCGAGTGGTTGAATGTTTTCAGTAAATGCTTTCATGAGTCTCTTCCTCAAGTCATTAGCGTTACCTACATCGGAAAGCCCCCGAATTCGAAGTTCATAAGCCAACTCGTCTTTCAATAGCTTTGTCGTATCGATGTTGAGCAAACTATCATTTATCGATATCACCTTTAATACTGTTAAGCCCCACGTTGGGCGACAATGTAGCGTACCTTTAAACGTTAACTTTATGTTAAAATTATAATCAAGAAGAGCTTACCCAGTGGAGGGAGAGTGAGTTCTTGCTAACTGACTATTTCTTCAGGGGATATTAAATATGATAACATCTCCATTATAAGCCAATTTATTTAGAACATTAACAACCTAAGCCAAAAATACTAAAAAAAATTTTTTCTCAATATAATCAAACAATGCTTTCAGTCTATATCACACTCTCCAACCTTATAACCTCCCTTAAAAACAAAAATAATAAATCTAATCCAATCACAACACCTGTTTTTTCAAATTCTGTCATTTAACCATTTTGTCAACTGTGACATCCTTATATCCAAAAACATTTTCGACCAAAAATTTGACTTAACGTTAAGTCCAAAGAGTGATAATTAATCTCTTAATGAAACTCTAATAAGATAAAAAAATTGATTCCTTTAAAGCATCCCCCCCAAATTCTGGCCCCAAAAAGTGAAATTTTGTAATTATATTTGAAATTTCAATATGTCCCTAATGGATCTAGAGTTGTCTCATATTTTAAAGATAAACTCTGTTGTTTAAAACATCAAAAATAATACCTAAAATATCATAATATTTTTTTTGTAACTTGCAAGGGTTATATGATTTGTTTGGTCTAATCTAAATGCAAAACGAAAATGTTTTCAGCCATCAATTAATCCAAAATATTTTTTTGCACCTTGGGAGGCTTATGTCTTTTTTAGAGTAAACAATAGGACAGATTTCATTATATACATTTTTTTTATCTCGTAGGGGGCCATCAGAAAACTCCGCAGAATTTCTGAAATCCAAAAAAAAGTTTATAAAAAATGTGATGGAACGTTTACCAACTCCGAAGGATGAAAAATATCTCGGAAAATAGGGGACCATAAGAGAACTCATCAGAACGCCTGAATAAAAAAAAATTCTTGACCAAAATTTTGATGGAACATTTACTTAGTCTAAAGGATGATAAATAATATATCAAAGAAATTCTAATAAAAAAAACTGATTCCTATAAAGCACCCTCCCCCAATATCTGGCCCTAAAAAGTAAAATTTTGTAATTATATTTGGATTTTCAATATGTCCCTAATGGATCTAGAGTTGTCTCATATTTTAAAAAATAATTCTGTTGTTTAAAACACTAAAAACAATACCTTAAATATCGTAAATATTTTTTGCAATTTGGGAGGCTAATTTATTTTTTTTGGGTAAACTTTAGGTCAGATTTCATTATATTCATTTTTGTATCTCGTAGGGGGCCATAGGAAAACTCCACAGAACTCCTGAAATCCAAAAAAAATTGTAAACCAAAATTTTGATGAAACGTTAACCAACCCCGACGGATGAAAATTTCTCTCGGAAAGAAATTATTCTGTATGGTTTTTAATTGCTCCTTAGCGAGCACAACTGATAATTATTGGTTTGTCTTAATCTAGGGTGCGAAACGAACAAGTTTTCCAGCATCAAATAATCGAAAATATACTTTTGCTATTTGCGAGGATTATATCTTTTGTTTGGGCAACTTTAGGGCAAAGTTTAATAATATCAACTTTTATAACTCTTAGGAGGACAATAGGAAAACTCATGAGAACTCCTGAAATCCAAAAAAAAATGTTTATAAAAAATGTGATGGAACGTTTACCAATTCCGAAGGGTGAAAATTTAATAATATCAACATGAAATTAATATGATTTGTGTTTTAATAGCTCCTTAGTGAGCACAACTGATAATTATTGCCTTGTTTTAATCTAGGGTTCGAAACAAATAAGTTTTCCAGCATCTAATAATCGAAAATATTTTTTAGAATTCGCGAGGCTTATAACTTTTTTTATCAAATTAAGGGAAAAGGTTCAGTATATTCATTTTTATAACTCTTAGGTGACCATAAGAAAACTCATCAGAACTCCTCAAATAAAAATAAATTCTTGACCAAAATTTTGATGGAACGTTTACTAAGTCTAAAGGGTGATAACTAATCTCATAAAGAAACTCTAATAAAAAAAAAACTGATTCCTCTAAAGCACCCTCCCCCAATATCTGGCCCTAAAAAGTAAAATTTTGTAATTATATTTGGATTTTCAATATTTCCCTAATGGATCTAGAGTTGTCTCATATTTTAAAAAATAATTCTGTTGTTTAAATCACTAAAAACAATACCTAAAATATCGTAAATATTTTTTTGTACCTTGGGAGGCTAATTTATTTTTTTGGGTAAACTTTAGGTCAGGTTTCATTATATTTATTTTTGTATCTCGTAATGGGCCATAGAAAACTCCACAGAACTAATGAAATCAAAATAATTGTCAACCAAAATTGTGATGGAACATTAACCAACTCCGACGGATGAAAATATATATCGGAAAGAAATTAATCTGAATGGTAATTTAATAAATCCTTAGCGAGCACCACTGATAATTATCAGTGGGTCTTAATCATAGAAAATTTAATAATATCAACATGAAGTTAATATGATTTTTGTTTTAATAGCTCCTTAGTGAGCACAACTGATAATTATTGCCTTGTTTTAATCTAGGATGCGAAACGAATAAGTTTTCCAGCATCTAATAATCGAAAATATTTTTTGGAACTCGCGAGGCTTATAAATTTTTTTTATCAAATTAAGGGAAAAGGTTTAGTATATTCATTTTTATAACTCTTAGGTGAGCATAAGAAAACTCATCAGAACTCCTGAAATAAAAATAAATTCTTGACCAAAATTTTGATGGAACGTTTACTAAGTCTAAAGGGTGATAACTAATCTCATAAAGAAACTCTAATAAAAAAAAAACTGATTCCTCTAAAGCACCCTCCCCCAAATTCTGGCCCAAAAAAGTAAAATTTTGTAATTATATATTGGAATTTCAATATGTCCCTAATGGATTTAGAGTTGTCTCATATTTTAAAAAATAATTCTGTTGTTTAAAACACTAAAAACAATATCTTAAATATCGTAATTATTTATTTGCAATTTGGGAGGCTAATTTATTTTTTTGGGTAAACTTTAGGTCAGATTTCATTATATTCATTTTTGTTTCTCGTAGGGGGCCATAGGAAAACTCCACAGGACTCCTGAAATTCAAAAAAATTGTTAACCAAATTGTGATGGAACGTTAACCAACTCCAACGGATCAAAATTTGTCTCGGAAAAAACTTTTCTGTATGATATTTTAAAACCCTTAGGTGAGCATAAGAAAACTCATTAGAATTCCTGAGATAAAAATAAATTCTTGACCAAAATTTTGATGGAACGTTTACTAAGTCTAAAGGATGATAACTAATTTCATAAAGAAACTCTAAAAACTGATTCCTCTAAAGCACCCTCCCCCAAATTCTGGCCCAAAAAAGTAAAATTTTGTAATTATATATTGGAATTTCAATATGTCCCTAATGGATTTAGAGTTGTCTCATATTTTAAAAAATAATTCTGTTGTTTAAAACACTAAAAACAATACCTTGAATATCGTACATATTTTTTTGCAATTTAGGTGGCTAATTTATTTTTTTGGGTAAACTTTAGGTCAGATTTCATTATATTCATTTTTGTTTCTGGTAGGGGGCCATAGGAAAACTCCACAGAATTCCTGAAATCCAAAAAAATTGTTAGCCAAAATTTTGATGGAACGTTAACCAACTCCGACGGATCAAAATTTGTCTCGGAAAAAAATTATTCTGTATCATGTTTTAAAACCCTTAGGTGAGCATAAGAAAACTAATCAGAACTCCTGAAATAAAAATAAATTCTTGACCAAAATGTTGAAGGAACGTTTACTAAGTCTAAAGGATGATAACAAATCTCATAAAGAAACTCTAATAAACAAAACAGATTTTTATAAAGCACCCTTCCCCAAATTCTGGCCCTAAAAAGTAAGATTTTGTAATTATATTTGGAATTTAAATATGTCCCTAATGGATCTAGAGTTGTCTCATATTTTAAAAAATAATTCTGTTATTTAAAACACTAAAAACAATACCTTAAATATCGTAAATATTTTTTTTTATCTTGCAAGGATTATATTTATATACTTATATCTAGGGTTAGGGTTATATATTTATATCTAGGAACCGAAACGAATAAAATTTGTTTGTTTGTTTTTATGTCTAGGCGCAATTATCCAGGTCATAAGCGCCCGATCAACTAAATAACATCATTTAATACTATTTGGATGATTGGTACAAAAAAAAAAAAAATAAATAAATAAATAAAATAAAATAAAATAAAGAAAGAAATGGAGTGATAGAATAAAATAAATAACTAAGGATAATAATAGACTTTTATAGGTAATAAGATGTATAAAAAATGTATAAATAAATAAATTTTAAAAAATAG
>CAKMRH010000048.1:0-23319 GCA_928085145.1 Nezara viridula | reverse complement strand
TTCCCATCAGATTTCTAAATGCCTACATTCATCGAGGGAATTAACGACAATAAAATCAAACCAGTTTTATCTGAACTGATGTCAGTATCAGAAAAAAAAAACGTGTAAATGAGAATCATTGTTTTCTTCTACAACTCTGAGTGGTAACCAACATAACAAAAATGGGTATGTTATGATAAGATAAAAAGCTAAGCCATAAGATGAAAAGCCATTCACGAAGTTTTAGGCAGATGTTAATAATTAACGAAAAAGGGATCTGTGCCACAGAATATTTAGGCATCAGTATAAGATTCAATTTTTGTTTAGTCAATTAATTGTTTGCATATTGCGTATATCTGGATATTGTTCTGTTATCTAACTATGCTTCCATGCCCATCCATACTGTGATGTAGATTTTTTTTTTCATCGATATTATATGTATCAATATCCTTATTATTTCATTTTTGTAATAATTATATGATATATTTAGTAATTATATAATAATTTATTATTAATCTAACTTATTATCTGAGAATAAGATTATACCAGCTCAGCAAGGGAATACTTATAGTCCGAGAGCCCGTGTAAAAAAGCAATTGTCATAATCTAAAATATTTATAACGTTTATATTTTAAAAAATATATGAAGGTACTCAATAGACGCGCAATTTGATGCTCTGCAGTTTTTGATATATAAGTTGTTTCTCTTAGATTATTCATTTCCAAGCTGTAGAGCCATTTATAATCGTTGGCTCAATTTTATGAAATTCAGCGTTTGTTGACCATAGATATCAACCATATAAAATAACTAAATTATTAAGTTAAGGTACTCATGTGACGTGAAATTTAACGGCATTTAATTTCTTAAAGAATAGGCTTTTTTCTTCGATGCATCATTAAGGAGTTATAGGTGAAAACACGAAATAAGATCGAATAAATCTGACTTTTTTGGATTTAAAAACTTTTCTTTTGGTGGCCCGCGTTAGAAATTCTCAATTCTAAACCCTCATCTCTAAACCCAAATATATATTTATAAAAAAAAAAAATAATAAATAAAACTTTTCCCACATTGTTCGCAATAAATTTCTGGTTTCGATCCTCAAGTTACTGGCTTAATATTCTTAAATCAGTGGCCACTTTTGCAAGTTGCAAGGTGTGACAGGCAGACTCATTTTTGTAATATAGACGTTATAAATATTTTTAAAAAAATACTTTCAATTTTTTTTTCAGATAATGCTGATTTTTTACGTGGACTCCCTGACTATTAGCTCGTATTGTGAGTATATGCGACGGGGCCCGAATTCGGATCCGTATGTGACAAGTAATTATTTATTCCGCTACATCAATCAAGTCCTAATTTAGTGTACATCATTCTAGAAAAGAGATTGCCAACATCTTCTACACACATCTAGGACTCAGTAATATGCATCTGCATAGATTATCATAAGTGCGTAGGCATACAGACCGTTAATGCAGCGGCCATTTGGACATCTAAGGGATGTCAGCAGGACCGTAACATGTGGTGGTTGGGTGTCGTGCATATAATCCTCATGCTCGGTCTAACGCCCCCAGCTCCAACACAGTCGGCTTTACATAGCTAATGTTAACATTTTATAAATTGGTGGATATTATAAACATTTTTTTAAAACATTTATTTATTGAAATTTACTAAAAATACGACAAGTAAATGTGAATTGGTATGGCATTAAATGGACTTGCAGAGAAACTACTCACTGCTATCACTCTAGTAATTATTCTATATTAGAAGGTCCTGGGTCATTTTTATTTCAGATGTCTAGAAGGATTGTCAGGAATTGAAGAGGATCAAATGATAGAAACTAGTGTCTGTTGTAGGGCCTGAAGTTTATCATGGAAAGACTGATACCTAGATTGGGCTAAATTGCTAACATAGGAACAATAAGATCATAATTGATAATTGCATGTGTGATAAAGTAAGGAGCATTGAGTATTTTGTCACGCATTTTAGATTATAAGGATTGGATACGAGAGGAATTAGATTGAGTGGAACTCGAAAGCTCAATTTTATAAATCTAAATAAACCTTACCGTATCCAAATAAATGAGTCTTCTAGGTTGGTTATGAACGTTTTGTAACATTCAAAGTAACCAGAAACGTCTATTAGTTTATAGTCGTGACAGTCTAGTTCGATGATCCCAAATAAGACATTTGCCCAGATGGAGTCCAAGGTAGTAAATCTGTTTACAAGGAATAAGTGGAGTACTATTAAAGGATCAGATAGAACAACAAGTCATAGATTTACGGCAAAGATTTATCTAAATATATGTTAAAAATTATTAATAAGTGTATATTTGTAATGAGGAACTTGACTAATAATTAGTACAATGCAGGTATTTTGTTCCCACTGTACAGTGAATACACATAGAAGGCAATAGATGAACGAAACCTTATCCAAAACTGGGCTGGCTCGGGACCAAATGAGTTACCGAATCGGAAGAGGGTGAAAATACACAACCGTACCTGTACAGATAAATGATGCAAATTTATGTCTCATTTGAAAGACAACAAATCACAACTGTGTCCATCACAAATGAGTAATGGGCGTATCGCATTCGTATTTAATTCCAGTTTCATCGTCAAACCTCTGTTTGTTCGCTTGATTACATAAAGAGTCGTTCATTTGGATCTGACAAATGAAATAGACTACTTTAATTCTAGCATTGAACTGCATATTTAAACAGGTGTCGCTGTTTCGAATCATGAACTCAAGTCGAGGAAAACAAGATCGGGATATTAATCAGGCGGAATAAGAAATTCAATAAAAAATAAAGATGATCCAGAAAGCCTCTGTTACCTATAAGTTTGTAAATAATTTCAATCTTCAACTCCAAATCACTTCAATCCACTAGTTCTTTCTATTTCCTACTCCCTGTTATCTGATCGATGCAAAGGGACCTACTCCTATAATAATAACAAAATTAAAACAAATCAAACAAATTCGCAGAAAATAACCATTACATCAAACTTGCTATATACAATTCAGCGCAGGTGCAAAGGGCATATAACATTAAAATAAAATCCTACTATCGCATCAACTGCCCTTCAAACCATCTCTATGATCTTCAAAATGGAATCGATAGAAACAAATCCACCCATGTGACTTACTCTCTTAGGAAAACCCCATGTTCATCCGTAACGATTGACAATATCCCAGTGGCTTCACAAAACTATGTACGGTACCTCTGACAAAATACTTGCCTGAAACATACATACCAAATTAAATAGACAAGAATTGAATAGATGATATAAGACGTGAGAGTTGGACGTCTTCTAGACTAGAGATCCTCACTTAAATTACTTTAACAAACTACTGACCTACAACACCATACTGAGACAAATTTGAACATACGGAACAGTAATTCGGGGTTCAGCAAAACAAACTCACATAAACAAAATACAAGAAACACAATAAAATATACTTCGAAAAAATTAACGCATCTCGGTAAATTTTAAATAACAATATACATAACGACTTGAACATCCCAACAGTAAAATCCTATATCAACAATAAGTACACTTCATTTAATTTTTCAACTTTAAATCACTTCAATCCAATAGTCCTTTCTATTTCCAGCTCCCTGTTACCTAATCCACGCAGACTAAAAAGAAAATGGCCAACGGATCTACTACAATAAATACGAAATGAAGCTAATCAAGCAAACTCTTAAACAATCTCTAATATATCAAATTTGCTAGATGCGCTGCAGCGCTGGTGCAAATGGCACAGAATGTTAAAATAAATAAATAAAACATACATTTATTTTTAGAGTGCAGGAGTTTAAGCATTATTAAATGTAAATACACGAACTACAATACTATAAGACATGGTTATATTTTACCATTTTGGGGGCTTCAGTCCGAAAGCTCTCCTCTCGCTCCCTCTCTCTCTCCCCCTTCACCCCGGCCCCACCGTAGATCCGCCCGTGAAAAAGATCAATTGAGAGACTTAAAACAGATGGCTATACATGCAAAAAAAAAAAAAAAAAAATATATATATATATATATATATATATATATATATATATATATATATATATATATATATATATATATATATGTATATACCGCAGAGCAGCAGGAAGAAAACTAGAAAGAAAGAAAGACATAGGTAGAAAATACTGATCCAGGCGGGTATAGATCTATGCGGCCAGAAAAGCAAACAGGAAAATAAATATGTAATATACTGTTTGTTTGGTAGAACATGGAAGAAAATGTTTAAAAGTTTACATTCATGTAACTTAATTAACAAATATTGTATATAGGTATGTATGTGTACTTTTTATTCATTTATTTTTAGGTTTTTTTATTCTTATTTATTGTATATATATTATTTTTCTGTATAATTTATTTTATTTACTGTACATAGAGTGTGAATGTGATCTGTGAACACTATTATAAATGTCCTTGAGACAGATTGTAATATTTCCCAATAAATAAGCTTAAAAAAAAAAATTAACGACTATGTTTGTATATAAAAAATAATAAATTATATACAATAAAGAAAATACATATATAATAAAGTAAAATAGAGAAAGTATGGTGAAGCCAAAACACAATTGAATAAAACTGAACTTGTGATTGCACGTATTATTTATTGTATATTACGGAAGATATTTTAACATTTTAGTTGATATTTAATGATTAAATTAAATAAAAATTAAAACCAAGAATTAAGAAAAATGTTTTCCACTTTTGCCTATCTGGACAATAGAAACCTGTTTTCTGTGTTCTTCTTTATTTTATTTCCTTGAATTCCATTGACTCAGTCAACAGGAAAAAATGTCTTAAATATTAATAATTCGTTATAAAAGGCATGGGGTAATTTGTGATAAATTCTGAAATATTTCATTTAGCTTTTATAATACAGTAAAAAAGGAGTATGAGGAAAATATTTGGACTGAAAAAATGAAAAATGAAGATAGAATGAGACACGGTAAGATTATTGAGTAATTTCAACGGTATTTAAAGAAGTTTAAAATACTAAAGTAAAGAAAAAATATAAGGTTAAATTAACATAGCCCAGTCAAATTAGACATGTTACCTTGCAAAAGATCGAATAATTTCAATTTATTTTTTAAATTGTTAGTCATATGTAGTAAATAAAAAAAAAAATTCCGCCCACGAAAGCTTTGCGGATTCGCTGAAGTGCTCAGAAAACCATTGAGATTTCGAACTTTTTTTAGTTTTCTCTAAATATCTCCTCTTTAGAACGACATAGATAAAAAATAGTTGTATTGAATCTTAAACAGATTAAAATTATCCAACATTTTCGCACATAACATTTTTTTCTAAACACACCCATTTCGATTTCTTCACAATAGTGCTTTTGAGGTTTTGAATGAAAGCAGTTTGCTACTCAATTTCTAACCTCGTCCATAGAATTCGCAGGGTTTCCTTGAAGTTAATGAGCCATTTACTGGAACAGTACAAGGTAGTCGGGTGATTACTGAAAAGTATATTACATCAAGATGGGACACACCCATCTATCGTGCACCCTCCTCTACATCCCAATAAGTTGCATATAGAGTTGTGTTCCATCTAACTATTTATTAAAAATAAAGCCAATGTTCCCACCAAAAAAAAGGGGTCACACTATCCCAAAGTCGAATCCAAACATGACGGATAGCCGACTTTGACTTGAGTTAGTTTTTCGGTGACTGAGATTCAGCATTTGGCTTAATTTCGTAGTAATTGGCCTTTTATTAAAGGTGGATAGTTATACAAAAATAAAACATGAGAAAATCATTGGCATTGTCAAAAACCTCGAGTAAATTCAATTTTTTCAAGTTGTTCAAATTAAAGGCTCTGAAAGACCGAAACTTGGATTTATCTACCAATATTAAAAATAAATGCGATTACCCTAACTTTTGCAAGATAGGCCTCTTTTTTGTGCGTATTTAACTAGTCTAACAAGCGTTTCTGAGAGTATGTTCCGAAATCTCTATAATATATGATTTCCATTAAAAAATTATCATGATTTCACAACGCATGTATTGAAATAATACAGCAAACATTTCGAGGAAGTTTAAATTTTAACGAGAACTACAGTGAGAAACAACTCTCGAGGCTCCTGAGAAATGCTGTAGACAGAACGGACCACCCCTGGCGTGGGGGTGAACTCACCCTCGCCGGAAGTGGGGAGAGAGTGGAAGACGCAATATTTTACAAGAATACACCGCCTCTGGGATCGGGTGCTGATACAGCCTGTTTGTGTATTCAAAACCACAAATCAGCAAGGTAGCGGTAGGCCGTTTGTATTTGTGCTAAAATATATTGTCTTGTAGCGGTGAGTTGGTCTTTGTTTCATTGGTCGTAAATCCCTGGCCCATCGGAGGTCGTTAACGTCTCCATCAATGGCTGATCGTAAATGGCTTTAAAACCTTTTATTACTTAAAGGGGAATGGTGGGAAGTGGTCTAAACATTTAAAAAAAAATTAAAAATGCATTAGAAGTTTAAAATTCATGGCCTAAGTACCACGAATCCAGAGTAAGTGTAATTTGCACTCAAATATACCGCCAGATCATTACAAAAAGTCATTAAGTACATTATTGATGGAGCTGAAATTTTAAGAACATTTTTGTGACTTTCGACAATATTTATTGATTAAATAATACAATAATAACCCACAATTATCCCACACATATATATATATATATATATATATATATATATATATATATATATATATATTTATTTATTTTTTCGATTGGCGCTACAGACCATGAAGATCTTTGACCGCGAGACATGAACTCCTAGACCACATCCCGTTTCCCCATTCAAGTTAGAGTCATCAGTCCTACGACCTGGTCGGTGTGAGTTGCTTCCAGTAAGCTGACAGGTCTTACATACCCGTGATACCGGGATCTCGGGAAGCACGGCTATTCCTTGTCAGGCGGTCACTTATCACTTTGATATATATATATATATATATATATATATATATATATATATATATATATATATATATATATATATATATATGAAATTAACTTTATTTTTTTACCCACATCTGTATTAAATTAAGTTATAAAAGCGAACAATTTTCTGACTTTACGATGGGAAAATTCATCAAATTTCTGAATGGTTAAAGGTTGTGTAATAAATTGTCGATATACTGGTATTTTTTCAAGAAGATTATGAGAAATACCATAGGAGATGAGGTAAATGTACCGGTATTAGACACGTTAAGAAAATTTTATACTATTAATGTGAATCATAACTTATGTTCTGACGGTGGATCTTTGAAAATAGATTAAGGGTGAATGCACCGGTTAGCTGCACCGTCAAAATTTTTGAGGGAGACACATTTTGACAAGGTTTTGAATTTAAAGGGGGTATATTTCGAGGGGGTTATGCATTTTTGAAATGAAAAGTTTTAACTCAAAAGACCAATGGAAGCATGGAATTGATTGTAGGATGTGTAATTATACATAGTCTACGAATTTTTAAATTATACTTTTGTTTGCACTGTTTTTAAGAAGACGATATCAATAAAATATCTTGGGGAGGATGGGTAGGGGAAGGTTCATGCACCAGCGATCTTGAATGATATGGACACCGCTGGGAGAGGGAGCCCAGTGATGGCCAGGTTGGACTTTAAATATAAATAATAAGCTTCCTTGTTGATTTAAAGATTCCAGTTTTTTTCTAGATTGAAGAACAACGACCTTTACTGACAACTGTATGAACAAAGTTCCCAAAAGGAAATTTTAGAATACCTATCATTGTTGTTTCTGTAGTGCTCTTGAGATCAGGGTGTTTCATACCTTCCTACTAACAGTTTTCCTAAAAGTAAGTAGAACATTTATGTTATCTTATCTTTATCGTTATTTTTATAGTTAAATAAAGATTTGAGGTATGTCCATTACTGGTATCGACCTACTATCCATACTTGAAAAATTGAATTTCATGGTGTACATCACTAGTGCGGAAAGGTGTTTTTTTTTTAATTGAAATTATACCTGCATAACTGGATATTTTTTCAGCTTTAAAGTATTAAATAGACCATAGTGATTCGAAATGTCCAACGGAGAAGTTTATAACTATAATAATTACGGCGACATAAGCCAAAAAAGACAAAAATTCCCTAAGCCATGTCCATTACTGGTGCGCTTACCCTAATTGACTTAGGAAAAACTTAGGGAATTCTGACAACGTATTTTGTACCAGTAATTGACACGTTTGGAGATCACTTTTTTTATATAAAAAGGAAACCCAAAATAAATTCTCCACAGTTTTAAACATGGAAATAGCGCACTGCTGATGAATAAACCAAAAATGAAAACTAATTTCCTAAAGAAAAGTGAAGGAAACCTCCGTCAAACTAATACCCATCCTTGCTCTTGTGGCATGATATCACTAGAGGTTCAGGCATCATCCTCCTAAGTGTTCTAGCTTCAAATCTAATCATATTTCCAATAAGAAAGCTTATAAAGCATTGGACGTATAAAGCTTATTACATGTTAATGAATTGAAATATGTCTACCCATAATTGTACATTCACCCTAGTACGATTACTAAAGAAATAGCGGCCTCCTTTCTCAAATCAAGTGTCTTAATCAAGACCGGGAAGAGTTGATGTTTGGTACAATCATTATCGTTTGCTTTTCAATCACTGTCGGCATATTTCCTTATTGTCACTTTTGACAGTGATAGTTGTGAATAAAAAAAAATAAGATAAAAAATATATACATAGTTTCGATACTTTCCGGCTACACTTAAAATTGGAACTAGTAAGGTAGAATTATATTTTTACGATCAATAATTGAATCGGTGAGTGCAGGAACCACTTCAGTCACTAATTTCAAATTTTTCATCAGAGAGAAAAAACGTCATAACTCTTCCAAATTTTTGAACTTTTTATTTCCTCTGTCATAACATGCATTTATGTTGGTGTCATGCAAAAATTACCAAATTTCGACATAAATTAGTCTCAGACAAAAATTTGTTTCGGACCTAAGCTGTTTCTGCACTTAATGTTTTTTAGAGACAGCTCAAAACTTAGAAAAAATTAAACATTCATTAAAAGTTTATTATTTCTTTTACTTTGTGGATTTAAATGCATTCTGTACTATAGTATGTATATTACTTAATATGCCGTCATATATGTCCTTATAACATCTAACTCAAAATACCAAATATAGGTATCCGGGGCGTTTTAAGATTGAAACATACCACGAATTATGAGAAAGTTATTAATAAAGTTATGCGGTGTAACAACTTATATAACTTCATTCTGCACTACAACTGTGACATTTTTAACTCAAGCTTATATTCTCCCGAAATATTGGATAAAATAATAAAAGAAAAGATAACAATAATAATAAAGATTTTATTAATTTTTTTATTAGATATAATTAAATTGTTTGATAGGTAAGAGAAGATTAGTGTTATGAACTTTTGTGTGATTGAAGAAAAAAGCATAAAAAGTCCTAGTCGGGAATAGAACTTCGGATTTTCTTAAGATATCCTAGAGACCGAGATTGGTAGCCATTTCCATCTTCTAGTTCTGATAGCTAGGCTCCCCCAGCCCTCTCCTTCAAGTCCCGTTTTGCATATTCAATTCGAGCAGCGTCCGGGCGGAGTCTTCTATAGAATCGTTGATTCTCGTTTATTTTTAGTGCGACTAAAAACCATATCTAGTCTTAGAAGTCAGCAATTATAGTCGTTCCGTCTTGAGAGAGATGCAGAATAGCCAATAGGTCCTTTACGGTGAATAGAAACAAGGAAGATAATTATAATCATAATACATTTTATTTTATATTTTGCAACAGATAATGATAATGTCAAATAATAATAAAGGTAGAGCTACAGAAGGTTTAATGCTGAAATCACCAATTTATGTCTACTTATTTCCATCCACTGATTACCGTCCAAAATTGGAAGGTTCATGGAAAATCCTCCCACCTATGTCTCAGTCTACTAATCAAACGCTTATCCAGTTGGTACAGCGCAGATTAACCTATCATTTATAGGTTCAACCAAGATTAAAAGTTTTATTCTCCGCGATGCTATAAATCACTTTTAATGCATTTAGTTCAGACAATACGGCATTGAATAGCCTTATATATATATATATATATTTTTTTTTTTACATTAATTCATTAATATTCAAATGTATAAAAAATATATACAATAAAATGAATTGAATTTCTATTATTAATAATGTGCCATCCGAGTCTTTAGTAAAACAAAAATGAAGAAAATATAGTGGGTTTATTGCAAAAATCAAGGACCATTTCATTGAATCAAAGATTAATAGAATTAATTGAATCAAAATTATCTTGATTATTTTGATTAATTCTTCCACTGTTTTTTAATAAGTTTTTTAAAATTATTCATGCATTATTTTGTTAAACTTAGTCTTGGTGCTGTGTATTTTTTTTTTGTTATCGTTAGATAAATTAGAGAAATCATAAAAACATACCAAAAATTTTAGCTCAATCAAAATTGTACAGAAAAAATTTTGGTAATAAACAGATGATATTTTCGTGCTTTAAAACTAAGGTCTTAATTTCCGCTTTGAAATCTTTAAAATCTTGCCGTTTCGATCCATTTACCTTTGAAATTTTCGAAATATTACAATGACTTATATTGTAGTTGTATTAATGTTTGACACTTATAAATTATTGATCAAAATTCATCGTTACCGAAAGCTGGGAACGGCATCCATACTGGTGTATCAGATACGAATAGTTCAATATTCAATCTTTATTTGTTTTAAGGGAAGAACTCTACACAAATGGAGTCTGTCACAAAATAACAAACATTATTATCCTCATGTAAATAAAAATTCCTTTTTATACTTCATAACAGATATTACAACACTCTTAAATTAAAAATCATATTCGGTAAAGGTGAGGCAGTTAAAATACTTCCAATTATCAAATTAATATAACATATAAAATATACATTAAGCCAACAATATGCATAAATAAATACACATTTTTTAAAAATAATAGTATTAAACTATGTTTTAAAATTAAATTAAATGATGATGATTACATAGCGATGTACAACATGGCATTTTTGAAATAATATGCAGAGGACAATATTCCAGATTACTCTACCAATTCTCTATTATATGATATAATTAAGATAAAATAATAAAATTGTCTCATATCTTCTGCACTGATTAGCTTAAATGTTTCTATCCCATCAAGAGTGTCCATACCCTGCTAAATTCTTAACTTTAAACTACTGTAAATTAGGCAGTTAAATATTATATGAGGAAGTATTTCGTTTTCTTTAGTGTTGCAAATTTTGCACTCAAGTAGTGGAGTAAATTTCACAATTTTATTATTAACAGAAATCTTGATCATATATTTTCTCGAGCATCGGGTCTGTATTAATAGTTTTGTATATTTTAAATTAGTCGGTATCAACAAATACTGGGGGATCCGATCATTATTAAGAAAAAAGGTTCAAATATTTACTAGAAGATGAGCTATGCAATGTTATCGTGTCTCGGTCCTGAAAATGTTGTTTATATTTATTTTATATCCTGTTAATATTTGTTCTAATTATGAGTTGGTTTCATAACCTAGATAGGAATAGTGTAGATTTTAATGAATAAATATAATATAATTAATTAGACAAACAATTTAGAAATCGAAATAAAAATCTATTCATTATTTTTTTTTACCCAGAAAGGTATTCTTTAATATTTATCATCAAAATCTATTTTAACTTCGTAAGTACACAAGTCAGCTATAACAGAGGACCACTAATACAATTTCCTATATAAAGGATTCGACGTAATAATTTCTCGGAGTGTTTGGATAGAGATGACTTGGCCTGACGAAGTTAGTTACTGCAGGTTCACTTAGTTGCGAGTTAGCTGCTAGATATTAATAAGGGCTTTCATGCCATTACACAACACAAGGCATGCTAATATATTTTCACTAGAATTGGATCAGAACATTCTATCCGGCCTTTTATCAGACAAACTAATTGAGCCTTAAAAATTCTAAAAACTGATCATTCCTCAATAATGTCTGGATAATAACTCAAGAATAATAAGTATAATAACTTGTTTAATAAATCAATATCAATTAACTAACGCAAAAATAGAATCATTACTCTCAGAATGAACTAAATGTTATTACTAATAAACTTGTCTTTTTTTCTATTAAGAAAAATATCGGTGATACGGCTGTTGATATCGACCGGTAATGATAATCGGTTAAAAGATCGATAAGCTGATGATAATATGTTTATTGGTCGATCACTAATAATAAGGAAAACATTCTTCAAATGAATAACAGATATAACCAAAATGGCAACGATGAACTGGAGTACAATGGCGCAAGCTGTAATTCCGTTGGGTATTATTAGATAAAAAAGAAGTATTTAAGACCGCCGAAAGCTAGCTCAATGTAAAAGTTTTATGGTCAATTATGTGAATTAAAAATAATTTTAATTATTATTAATTTATTTTTAAATCAAGATTATTTGAACAGTCGCTCATTATCCCCGAATTAATGTACAATGAGTCTCGAAATCATCCAAAATGAAATACATTAATTTTATCAGATAATTAAAAGATGACTGCTCATCAAGACAAGAGTCCAAACCACTAATGAATTGAACTAATTATAACACATGCTTTTTGTAGTTATCTTCATTCATAATGGATGTGTTGGTTTAAGATGCGAATTAAGATATTAGTACATTTTTTTTTATCAGCCTCCTACTGTAGACCACAGATGCCTTTACATTTAGAAAAAAAAATTAATAAGTTCACGTTAATTTAGTTAAGGTTTGTTAGAGTATACATATATAAATATTTAGAATGATAAACTGTCTTTATAAATTTAAATATAATGCATAATATAATATATATTAAATGTTATAATGTTATTCACTTTAAGATAACAGAAATAGTGAAAAATTTGTACATTTACAACGTAATTAAAGGAAATGCAAATAAATAATGTTATTAGATAATTTATAAATAAAATGAATCTAATGCATTTAAATAATGTAATTATTCCTTATGTAACAATGACTTTTATGAAAAATAATCGTATAAGCTGCATTATGATTTTTCAACAAGATATCTGTGCCTGAAATCTAGAATTTGTAAATTTAATGGAACTTTTTTTTTTATCTTTCCACATTAAGCTGAACCTGCCGACAATCAGCAGAAGGTCTGATTAAAGTAACGAAATTGATGGCTGAAATAAATTACCACGGTTTGTTAAGGAAGGTCTCTCATCCAGCGCCTTTTTAGTCTCCTTGTCGTATTTATAGGCAAGTCAGCTGAAGACATATTTCTGATTAGTATGTTAGCATGTTGTAAATTATTGTGAAATCGTTTGTAAAGAGTTCTTATATGTTGCTCCACTGTAGGCAGGAGGAAGTCGGCATGTAAGGTTTTATTTGTTTTATGTTTTTTTATAAGTCGTAATATTACTTTTACTTACCTATATTTGTGATATATAGTGAGATTAAGTATTGCGATCATGAAAATTTTCGAATCTGAGTTTTCGACGGAAATACACGTTTTGAGGTCACCTGAGTTTAAAGAACCAAGTCCAGCAAAATGGTCTGTGTGTGTGTATGTGTTTGTGTCTAGCTCAAAAAAGAAAAGTCGCACGAAACTTGAATTGCATTTTTGAGGTTTTTATAAGCCTTGGACGTTACAGTAACATTTTCATTAAAATTGGCAAACCGGAAGTGGTATTTTATATAATCGATTTTACACATCTTTGTGATATTCTCAAAAAAGGGTCTAACTTAGTATTCAAAGTATTATCAAGCATTTTTAAGTCTCAGTGGTTTTATCTAACAGCGCTTAAATGGCTAATTATCAATATTAGATTCCTCTAAAGTTCCTTTATTTTTTTATTTGAAATAATTAACCATTTCACATTAATGGATGAGAGGATTTGATAATTAACTAAAAGAGAAATAAGACACCGTAACGGATAATTATTTTAAAAGAAAAAGCAAAGGAATACATGCGGGACCGAGATCACCCGAGCTCGCCCGAAAGATTACAACAGATTTCCAAAGATAATATGAGCTTAATAAAATAAGGACTCCGACAATATTATGTACATAACATATGCGATTTTTCATAAATGCACAAATTCGTATTATTTAACGTTTAATTGTATAGAATACAGCGGATTTGTCTATATAAGGGTATTTAAAAAATAAAGACACCCGTAATGAAATATAAATAAATGTAGAGTCTACAATTTTTACATTCACTTCCCCTTTGTCTGAAAATACTCATTTCTGCTAAGAAGAGGATGGTAAGTGAAAGTCGTGTGATGCGCGCACCAGATATTTTTGTTTGGGATTTGTTTAAGTGGGTCTCTTTAGCTATGCCGTAAATTTGTGAGGAGCAAGTTTAATAGGTTTAATAGGTTTGATAGGTTTAATTGAGTATGGCCATGTATTTAGTATCTGTCTCAGTTTTTGTCAGACACCTATATAGGTATCAAGTTTTAAAGGTTTGCAAAAGAAGTGAGTAAAGTAGTTTGAATCGTCTATTGACTGCCTTCCATTTAATTTTGAAACGTGATGGCAATTTTATGTTTGTGTTTTTTAAGGTAGATATGAAAATGTGTTTTTTTTTTTTTTTGCAATTCTTTAACAAATATTATATGCCTTTGTCCAATTATGATTAATATTCACTTCGGTGAACTAAAATAAAGAAATTAAGATTTATTAATTTGTAAATTCGCGCAATTAATTCACCAAGAACGTCAGATACACTTCTCTGATTTTGGAAAGTTTCCAAGGAAAAAAAAAAATTCTTTATGGGAGCCTACTTTTAAGTTTGAAAACTTCTCTTAGCTTCCTTTATAATTCAGAAGCGGCCCTATATATATATATTTTTTTTTTTTTTTTTTTTTGTTTTAAACCTTAATAGATTTTTTTATGACATAAGAAGTGAAAGAAATAATTGGCATTGATGGCAGTAATAAAACTCGAAATTCCATTAGAAGCCGGCACGTCTATTTAATTAAAGAGACCGTCGAGTTTTATTTCCGACTGAAATGCAACCTCGCGTGATAAAAGCGGAGGGTTATATCTTGGCCCGAGTTGACACATCGCTATGTCAGTGTACTTTTGAAGGCTGACTCGCAAACTTAAACTTCTTCGGAAATACAAACAGAGAAAATAGCGGCCATAATCCCTCACGATGAGGCTTATTAAACTTCTTTGCTCATCTCACTTATGAACCTTTAAAGATTTCAGAGATAATATGTTATGAAATCACTAAATTTGGAGGTATATATTATTCTTATCTTTAAATTTAAAAATAACATGAATTAATTTTTTTTTGTCCTCATATATCCATCCACACCTGTCATGAGCTTGACAATAAGCAGATGTGCTGTAACTAATACGAAAAATTGACATTTTAGGCCTGAGGAAAAAAATAGTACCCAGCAGCCGCTCTTTCTGGTCTTGCTTTATTTCCTTAATTCAAGAAAGGAGATTTTCCATCCAGCTCCTCTTTAGTCGTCTCCTGATAGGCATGACAGCTGTGGCCATGTCGTTAATAAATCCGTTGTGATGTCCGTGTAGTTTAACATGAAATCTGGAGTAGAGATTGCGTTTGTGTTGGTCGATAGTTGGGTGTCGTAAATCGTTATGTAAAGTTTTGTGGTTTACGTACCAAGAAGCTCCTGCTATAAGTTGTAAACTTTTTTTGCAGAACCGTAAATTTGTGAGGCGTAGGTCCATATGGCTTTGAGTAAGTAAGTGTATGTTTTTGATTGATTTTCAATTTTGATTTTGAAAAATTTGAGTACAGTGAATTAAATTAATTTTATATTTTATTTTCCTGTTTCTTCCCCCTTATCCACAAGAATGAGGCGACGAAGGCCAGGTTATCGTTCCGGAAAGGCGACGGTTCGATTCCTAGATGTAGGTTAACATTTAATTTCTGACGGTTCTATGGGATCAATATATACTATCTCACTCTGGTTGATGCTTAAAACAATAATATTGGTACTGATAGTTAAACAACTTCGCTAAAACAGTATTAGGTCATTTTTCACGACCAAGTTTCTCGAAGCTTTGTCCAAAATATTGTTGTTCGCTAACTGGGTGTTAAGCCAACGGAGATCATCGCAAACTGTATAGATCCTTTTACACGGTTTAGTTTCTAGAAAAAAGTCTGGATTGTAGTTAACATGCTTTTAATTTCCCTTACATATATATGTAATATATAAGGGAAAGTATTGCAATTGTGAAAATTTTCGAATATTAGTTTTCAACGAAAGTACACGTTTTGAGGTCCCCAGAGATTAAATAGCCAAGTCCCGCAAATTGGTCTGTGTGTGTATGTTATCAATCAAACTTAAAAATGAAAAGTCGTACGAAACTAAAAATATAATTGTAGTAGTTATATATATCTTATAGTTATATAAGAAAATAGGCGTGTTGTAGTTATTAATTTATATTTTATAAGAGTAGTATTATGATGAGTGAGAAAAAAAAAAAAAAAAAAAAAAAATATATATATATATATATATATATATATATACAGACCATGAAGATCTTTGACCGCGTGATGTGATCTCACCACAGATTTTTACGCTTATATAATAATTTATGTACAAAAATTAACAAATGAATTACTATTTCCTTTAATTTATCTTTATATTCAACGAGTTATCCCGTAAGCTATTTTATTATTGTCAACGATGGCTGTTTATGATCAACCAATATAAAAAAAATGAACGTCTACGAAAAATTGAGCCTTTTTGTTTTAAAATAGAAAGAATCCGAAAACCTAAAAACAAATAGCTTGAACGCCATCCTCCGTACGTGCCTTTACTCTGGGACTCCAGGGCCGATATTTTTTTTTATTTAGTACCTCTGCCATCCACCCCACGATGATCCTCGAGGAATTATATTAGCATCCGAAATTGTGTTTAAAAATGGCGACAAATCTGAAATTTGATAAGCTAACATTCAAACGGTAATGTGACTGCGAGAGAAGCGCTGGGATCTCTTTGAGCCCTGTTTTGCTTTTCTCATGAGAGCGGTAAAGTATGGTTGAGGGTTACCCAGGCTGAATGTAAATATTGTAAATATGAATGAATGTGTGACAAGTAATTTTTCTCTCTTTTATTTTATTTTATTTTATTTAATTTGTTTTCCTTTTTACATGTATTTTTCTATTTCTTTCAATGTATATATTTTTATTTATGTATTATTCTTATTTTATTTTCTTCTTAGCTTGTATTTTAATTTGTATATAAGAATGAATGTGCATAGAGCCATAATACCAAATGCCCTTGCTTGTGGCAGACTGTATTGTTCCTACTCAAATAAATCTATATAATTCTGATAAGCATTTATCTCTTCCATCTATAAACTTTGTTATAAATAAATATAAATAAAATATATCGTATAAATGTTATTAACAATCGGGGCCGATTGATGTCATTATAGTTGTAGGCCTAAATAATTTAACCCGCTGTAGGGAAATGGCAATGTTTAGAAATACTGCACGTTATACAAGAAGTCAATTGATAATTAAAGCAATTACGCATTGCGTTAATTGATTGCCAAACATGACATAAATTTATAATTAATTAATTAATTCATATGTTTATTAGCCGTTTATGAGTCTTTAGCAAACTTTTTCCTTATTAAAAATATTGATTTTGCTTTACCCCAAACTTTACAAGGATGGAAAACAACGATCGTACTTTCTGCAATCGATAACAAAAACTAATATGGATCATTCAATTGCCTGTCTTCTATTATGCCCATATAAACATGTAAACGATAAATGACAATACCACTTGCCAAATACAATTTGTTTTCAAAATACAAATGGAAGTAAATTTGAAGTTTGTACAAACAGGCTAATGGCTCTTACTTTCTGAATACCAATGCTGAAGTCCTGCAGGATGCAGGAACAAAGTCTGCTGCAAGTACTGCAGTCAAGCATTATTCAATTATTAAGAATTCTCTGAGGGCATAGCACTACTGTCTGCAGTATTTACAATTGGTTACAGGAGATTTTATTCTAACTTTAATTTCGTTCTACGGTCCTTCCTTTAAAGGTTATTGAAAAAGATAAATTAATTTGATAAAAACAAATCATTTTAAAATAATTTGGTAACATTTTGTTTTTAAATTTAAAATTATATTGCGAATAAGGAGTTTATGCCATATATATTTAGTAGTGTTGCCCAAAATTCAAGGCCGTCTAACTGTTGCAAGACCAAGACCAGGACTGGTAAAAAAAAAAAATCTCTTTAATAAAAATTAAGGGAAAATAGTTACTAATACTTGACAACCTTAGTTACTTTATGTTAATGATTGGTATAACCAATATACTTTTACATTTAACTCCTCTAATTTTTCATTTAATCATCTAGTGATAACTCCCTCTGGACTGTAACTAAAAAAATCCTTAAATTCCAATCCATTTCCCACCCCCTCCGCCGTGATGATGGTTCCTGGGCTTCGTCAGATGCGAATAGAGCTGAAGAGTTTGCTAAACATCTATCCTACACATTCACTCCTCATCCCGAACTCCATCCCACCCACACTGCTGAAGTTAAAGAATTTCTCTCTTCACCAATTCCTCTCTCTCTACCTCCAAAACCTGTTAACCCCTCTGAGGTAAAATTCCTCATAAAAAAATTAAAACCCCGAAAATCCCCTGGATATGATCTCCTCACTACACAAATCCTCAGACAACTTCCCAAAAAAGCAATCATATTCCTTACCTATCTATACAACTGCATCCTTCGCACAACCAACTTTCCTTTGGTGTGGAAACATTCCATAATCGTGCTGTTTCCAAAACCAGGCAAACCCGTTAATAACACATCATCCTACAGACCGATAAGCTTACTCCCTATCCTCTCAAAAATCTTTGAGAAAATCCTCCTCAAACGCATCCTACCCATACTCGAATCCCACAACATCCCTTCTCATCAATTTGGATTCCGCTCAAGACATTCCACTGTCCAACAAGGCCTTCGTGTTGTGGACCATATATCCTCTGCACTTGAAAACAAGCAATATTGCACTGGTGCCTTTCTGGACGTAGCGCAAGCTTTCGACCGAGTGTGGCACGATGGCTTGCTTTTCAAGCTCAAAACCCATTTACCCCAATCCTTATACCTAGTCCTCAAATCCTATCTCTCAAATCGTTCCTTCCAAGTCCGCTGCTGCACCGAATTCTCCACTTACTATCCAGTTGAGGCAGGTGTTCCACAAGGCAGTGTTTTGGGTCCAGTTCTCTACATCCTTTTCACTGCCGATATCCCTTAAAATCCCGATACCTTCCTAGCTACATTTGCTGATGATACTGCCATTATATCATCCCACTCAGATCCTCAAATAGCATCTCTAAACCTACAATCTCACCTCTCCTTGATTGAACAATGGTGCAACAACTGGCGCATCAAAATCAATGAAGCAAAATGCAAACATATTACTTTCACCCTGCGACGCAGATCCTGTCCCACAATCCTTTTCAATTCAATACCACTTCCCTACTCAGATACAGTCCGTTACCTTGGCTTCCTTCTAGACAAAAGACTAACTTGGAACCCACATACAAGACTTAAAAGACAAGAACTTAACCAACGATATGGCCAGCTATATAGACTACTAAGCAGGACATCTCATCTTTCGATTGAAAATAAACTTTTAATCTACAAGACAATACTGAAACCTATCTGGACCTACGGACTTGAACTGTGGGGAACTGCTAAACATTCGAATATCAAACGCATCCAATCCTTCCAGTCGAAAGTACTTAGAACAATAGTCAATGCCCCATATTATGTCACAAATAAGACCCTACACCATGACCTTAACACCCCATTTGTCCTCGACATCATCCCATCCAGATTCTCAAACTTTCACCAGAACCTTATCCATCATCCAAATCCTCTAGCTCAATCCCTATCCAGCTCCCACCATCCCTACAATCCCCCTCGAAGGTTAAAACGGCAGTGGCCGCGAGATCTATTGTAAATATGCTTCTGGAGTCCTGGCAATGGCCAGCTTCTCCACTCAAGTCCTGAGCATCTGTGGCTCTAGTGCCCTCCTTCAGCCTCCACTGGCTTTTAATACTAGTGATGCGGCTGGAAAAGTGGCAATGGGATCTCTGGAGTCCTGCTTTGCTTTCCACATGTGGGGAGAGAAGCCTGGCTCGGAGATTCCTGGGCGAATGTATATATTGTATATAGGTATGAATGTGTTTAGAAGTTGTTATTTTATTTTGTTTGTTTATTTATTTTTTTTTTAATTTTATTTATTAATTTATTTTTTTTCCTATTGATTTACTTTTTTTTATAAGTATTATTTATTTACTTCTTATATTTATAGTTACTTCTGTATTACTTGTATATACTGTATGAATGAGAACTTCTAGCCTTAATACTTATAGCCCTCCAACAGTGGCTGATTGTATTATTATTCAATAAAAATAAAAAAATAAAAAAAACATGGCAATTTTTCATTCGGGCTTAGTTAGGTGTCTCCTATTTAAAAAATTGCAGTAATATCTCTATAGTAATAAGCTATTAAGTAACTGCAAGACTTTTGCGAGACTCTTACGCAAGACCAAGACCATGACCAATACTGGGTTTGCAAGACCGAGACTCGTCTCGGTCTCGCATTTGGGCAACACTAATATTTAGTCTGATTTTTTTTTTAATCAGGATTATATTACAAAAAATATGTTTCATAATTATATGTCAATATAATTTTGTGGTTTGGCTTTACCTAGAGCTAAGCTTACTAACATACTAACGGTTCTTTCTTCTTTTCAATTTCATTTATGCTCCTCATTAAAATACAATGTGTGCTGGCTATAATGTACTGTCTACCTCGTTTTTCTGGTCGTTTATTTAAAATATATTGGTCTAATCTTGGAATTTAGAGGGATAATAAAAATAATAGTTTCGGTCTTTTGTATAAAAAGCATAAATATAAAGTGAACATGTATTTAAATAAAATTATAGTTTTATATTATATGTATATTAATTTATTTATTATTATAAAAATAAATAAACTACGAGAGTGGGTTGGTATAAAGATTTAAGATTTAATACTTAGAATTAGAAAATATTGTCGCACACATTTTTAGGATTAACCAAACGGATTAGCCAGAAATCAGGGAAAAAACCTTCAAAAATTTCACTCACACAATATTCAGATCAAGTTCTAATTTTACACGGATGTAGGTGACTCAATATCCAATGTTATTTTTGTTATTTTCTCAGCGATAAACCGAGGAGATTTTAAAGAAGTGGAGGGACTACAACTCTTTTTTATTAATTAATCAACTCCACAATCTCCTCGCTTCATCATAAATGAAAATTAAATACTTTACAAATTTTAATGGATCGGTGGTGGTCGGTTTAGGTGTGTGGCACCCTAACAAATTGCCGAATAACAAAGTTTTTGTTATGACTATTGCGAAACCTTGACTTCCATAAGCTCCGCCATAAAATTTTCAAAACAAACCTCGTCTTCCCATGATGAAACAGCCATCTCAAAAAAAGATTGTCAAATTTTAACTATACACCTGTCAACGAGGGGTACATCAGCTAGTATTTAATAAAATTAAAATTTATTTTCGACAGGTTCGTGATAAATGTTTCTGACATCACTCAGATTTTTTTTCCAAAAGATCCGTATTCCTCACAATCATTGATATTGTGTAATACTTTACACAATTGTAAAGGAAATGGAAAGTGGTGTAAATGTAAAAATTTAACTGATTTGTTAGCCGGGAAAAACATTATAGTTAATTGTTTTGAATGAAGTTATATCGTTTTCACCTAAATTCTTATAAGAAAATAAATATCTACTCTAAGGTTGGTAAATGAAATTTGTGTGATGAGCGCACTGCACTTGATTTTTTATTATTATTTCTATGCGCTTGAAATTTTCTCTTTGGTTTGGTAACCTTAATAAAGAAATCCATACCACCTTCCTGTTGACTTTGTTCTTTCCTTAATGCCTTTAATGTTAATAATTGAGATTGGTTTTCTATATAAAATTTCCAAAAAATGAATCCTTCTTAACTATTGGATCATCCGGGTCAGCAATGGTAGACGCAGTCATGTGAATTGCTTTCAGTGTGTAATTGATGTTCTTTCATTTGATTTAGTATAGATTTGCTGTTAACACATTCAAACCCCACATGCGATAACACATTTTCTGAAAGTTCTCTCACTCTCTCTCTTTGGATAACGCCTTGACAGAGCAACATACACGAACACATTCGTTAAGAAGTTTCTGAAACACAGTTCAGCCTCGGCTTTAGAAGGGGTTAAACTTCGGTGAACTCTTAAAGGTTAGACTCATGATTAAAAAGCTTTACACGAGACTCGCAAAGTTTCTTCTAGAACAGAATACAGAAGTCGGTTGAGAGTTAGCCAATGTGAAAACGGAAATGATTGTTGTTATATTGTCAATAAGAATCTATTTAGGTAGGATTACCAATGATATAACTAGCTTTATAAAATTAACTATCTTATAGAAAAATAATATGTGATTAGTTCATTAAAATTTTGGTGGTTACTTTAAAAAACAAACAATATAGTGTATATAACTTAAAATTGTTCCTTCAACAAAGCAAACTATATTTTGAAATTGAATCCTGTAGTTTGCATTATTGTAAACTTCTAAAAGTGTGAACTTCGATCCACCCAGAACTTTAAACTTTTAATTCTGTTGTCTTTAATATATATATATATATATATATATATAACTTGTTTACTGAGAAATATTATAATCTGACTCAGTTAAGGACACTCATAATAGAGTTCAGAGAGCACATTCACACCGTATTTCCAGAAACAAAAATAAATAAAGTAATAACAAAATCATACATAGAAATAAGAAAAAAAAAAAAATTAATTTATATTAAACGATAACTTTTTTTTTCTCATGCAGGAGCAGTTTATTTGCTCAATTTATACACATCATGCAAATTAGTATATTATATATGTGAGGGTTCAGCTTACGTTTGAGATATTACTTATCGATTTTTTTTTGTTTAGTGCAGATTGCAGATTTTAAAAAATAAACAAAAAACCTATGAGATAAACTTAAAAAAGAAGTAAAAATATTTGCTTATATATAATTAACATTTTTTATAATATATATATGAAATAGAATTAGTACAATTAAATGTGTGTTACGTTTATATTATTGTACATAACAGATGTCCTTTAAATTTAAATAATAAAATTTGTATAATTTACATGTTAATTTATAGTCAAAATAGTAAATGTAATTTTTATTTCTTTATTTGTTTTTAAAAATATTTTTTTGTTAATT
>CAKMRH010000047.1:0-24532 GCA_928085145.1 Nezara viridula | reverse complement strand
GATAATTTCAGCACTAAACGAATATATGAAGATCATGTTAATTCTGATATAACATTCTCTGAATTTAAAAAAATATGTATAGAATGTTGGAAAACTAAATATGGATTTATTGTGATTGATAATGATCGTGATTTGAGCAATGGTCGATTTTGTAAAGGATTCAATACATATATAATCGTCTAAGCGCTTCATTTACCTCATTCACTTATTGAACATGGACGAGGCAACATCTTACGCGTTAGCTAAGGAAACCGAAGAAATTTGTAAGATCATCCGTGAAAAATATAGAAATTTGAAGCGCAAAAGGGAGCATAGAGAAGAGTACTTGAAGGTAAGATACAAACCTTTTTATAAAACCGTTACAATCGTTCGTCGGGTATAGTTTTCGAGAACAGGTAGTAACACACCTCTCTACTAATCCATCAAATTTAAAAAAAGAAGAAGAAACTCTTATCTATTCATCCAATGCACCTTTATCACCACAAACGTTATCATCTACTACAAAGGTGCCTTCAACAGTCGGGGCTCGTCCCAAATTAGAGTCCTCTACACCTTTACCAACTCCCGCATCTCGACATAGTCTTAATGTCTTGGACATTTTCCCTTCATCCTCCACTTATGAGAGTTCTTCACCTTTGGAAGAAATAAGTGAACACGCTTCTACACCCCAAGGAGTAAAAACCGTTTTTAGCTACTTAGACCACATCGGTAAAGATGCTAATAAATATATACTCAAATTTACTACAAATCAAACCCAGGATTTGGATCAAGTAAATGGAATTTGTTATAACGGTGAAAATTTTACTCTCGGTAACACTGTTATTTCCATTAAGGATGATTGGTTGGATGTTGACGGCTCGCTGTTCAAAATTACTTCAGGGCTGCCTCAGCTATTGTTCTTAGAAGACCTCGATATGGATAGGGTAGATGAAAACGATAAGAAAAATTATAAAATAATATTAACAAAAACTAATGATCATAGAATGAATTATAGCTCACGGGATCGGTCAATGATCAAAAAGGAAATAAAAAATATAGGAAAGTAATCGCTAAGCTTTCCCACTGAAGGATAAAATCAAAGGGAAAGGTTATGATAAAGACCAGGACCCTAATCAACTGGTTGGAAAATTGAGATTTTTACTACAGACTCATGAACCAGAAAAAGGAATTCTAAAGGCTGAGAAAAATCTACGATATATATAACTTGTTATTCGCCCTCCAAACAAAATTGGAGGAATGTTTAGTGAAAAAGCAAAACAGATGTTATTGTCCCTGCCAAAAATGAGTTTAAGTGATAGCGATCTTATAAATTTGGCTAAAAAGTACAAGATCCCTCATTTCCGTGGTGTATTCGCTAGAGATACCTTACCATCCAAGCCTTGGTTTCGTGAGAGAGCCATTTTGAGTTTAGATAGTGCTAAGGGTAAAGGTACACATTGGGTATGCTATATGAAAAATGGTAATTATGTGAAATTTTTCGACAGCGCCGGTAATAAAGGTCCTCCTTCTGATTTGGTTAAGTATCTCAAAGACTGTAGTGTATGTTTCGTTAGTAAAAGATATCAAGATTCTGAAACCTATATTTGTGGACACTTATGTTTACTATTTCTCTCTAATCTATTATAAATTTAGAGATAGCCTAAAGGCACTATCTCAAACCTGACATTATTTTCGTAAACAAACAGTTACAAGATGTGGGTGCCCGGAGGACATTGTATCAAATCCGACATTATTTTCATAAAAAAGCACCCTCAAAAAATAAAAATCAACCTTGATATCGATTAAAGCCGAATAGTTACAAAAAGTCGGGGCCAGGAGGAACCATTTGAAGTTCGAAATTTATTAAATAAAAATTTCTTCTCCCCAATACTTAATAGTCGAATCTGATATCGAATAAATAAAAAATGTTAAAATAAACGCAATGCCACAGGGCAAAATCTGAAATTTTACTTTTTTTTTTTTAAAAAATCGCCCTCTAAAACATAAAATCAGACTCTAATATCGTTTAAATACTAAAAAATTCAAAACTTGGGTGCCCGGGGGCACTATCTCAAATCCTACATTATATTTACAATAAGCTTCCTCTAAAACCTTTAATTGACTCCGATATCGATTAAACCTAAAATGTTAATAAACGTTAGTGCTGGGGGGGGGGGAGAGCAGTAGCTCAAATTTTCCCACCTTCAATACTTAATAGTCGAATCTGACATCGATTAAATACAAAATGTTAAAAAACGTCTGTGTCACTGGGCACTATCTAAAATTTTACATTATTTACACAAAAAAAAGCGCTCCCTAAAACATAAAATTCGGTCCCAATATCGATTAAATAATAAAAGTTACAAAACGTGGGTGTCCAGGATTACTATCTCAAACCGGACAAAATTTTTTTAAAAAATCATCCCAAAAATATAATAGTCGAATCTGAAATCGATTAAATCCCGAATATTAAAAATAGTCAGTTGCTTCTCTGTACGATCTGAAATTTAACATAATATTTATTGAAAAAATCGCCAACTAAAATATCAAATTCGATCCTAATTTCGATTTAATACTAGAAGTTACAGAAGGTAGGTGCCGGGGGGCACTATCTCAGATCCGAAATTATTTTTATCATTTAAAAATTATGGAAGTCACTGCCAGGGACTACATTCTTAAATCCGACATTATTTTCATAACAAGCTTCCTCTAAAACCTAATAGTCGAATCTGGTATCGATTGAATCCGAAATATTAGAAAAAGTCTGTGCCTGGAGGCACTATCTAAAATCGAACATTATTTCCAAAAAAAATCGGCAGGCATTATTCCAAATTCTACATTAATTTCATAAACAGCGCCCTCAAAACATAAAAATCGACCCTGATATCGATAAAATACTAAAAGTTACAAAACGTGGGTGCCCGGGGGCACTATTTCAAATCCTACATTACTTTCAAAATGTGTCCTCAAAACTTAAAAATCGACCTTGATATCGATTAAAGCCGAAAAATTATAAAACGTTGGTGCCAGGGAGCACTATTTCAAATCCAACATTTTTTTATAAAAATTTCCCACCTCCCCAAAAACTTCATAGTCGCTGCCAGGTTTTCTCAATTCAATTCCGACATTATTTTCATAATAAGCGTCCCAAAAACCTAATGGGCCTATTTGATATCGATTATATTAGAAAAGTTACACAGCCACAGCGTTAATTTATTTTATTTTTACAGTTAAAAACGCCACAGCGTTAATAAATTTTATTTTACACTTAACTAGTTTGATTAATTGTTGATTTGTTTTATTTTAGCAAAGTGAAATCAATTAATAATATGTATATTTATGTATAAGATATGTGTATATTAAGTATTATAGGCACATAGCTGGTATTGTTCATATTAAATAGATCAATAGTTTATACTTGGACTACTTTGTTATGGATTGTAGCACTAGCTACAAACAAGTGCTAGGTTGAAGTCATAAGGCGGTAGAATTTACAATAGACAGTCTGACTCTGCCCTTCACTAAGCTGTGTACTGCGTACTTCAACACTGCCCACTGCAGTTCTACTGTGAAGAGAAGTACTTCTCTCGTCGTGCTCGCCGCTGCCTATTTTCAGTTCGTTTTGAGCACGCTCATTGAAGCGTTATAATTGGTTTCTGCAGAGAGACAGAGGTTTACGAACGTCCTGCTTCGTTTTATATTAATAATAATTTTATATTGGAACTTTAGAGAAGTTGTTTTTTTATTTTTTTTTTATTATAATTTGGTCCACAGAAATTGTTTTTATTTATAATCAAGCATGAAAATGTTTCATTAATATTGTCACACGTGTTTGTTCACCTGGTCTTTATTTTATGCTAGAAGTTTGTTATTTTTTTACCTATCTAATAAGTGTAAAATTGATTCATTTTATTTTATGTTTTCAATATTAGATTTCGTAAATCTTTTTCTTTCTATTATATCACAATTAAATAGTTAGGCTTCATTCGAAGTTTGACATAAACTAAGAGAGAGGTAACATAATTTTGGTCCAGTCCCGGTAAGATTTCAACATTTTTTTGAAATATTAAAATTGAGTGATATTTATATTTTTTCTACTATAGGTTCGGTCAAAGGTAAGCAATGGGGCTCAAAATAGATAAAGATAAAATTCATCGGGCTGACCTTGAATATGAATTAGGGGAATTAGCCAAAGATATGACAGAAACAAGAGATATCAGTATCGATTGTTTAAAAAATTCGAATAGAATAAATTTATTTAAGGCGCGTCTGTCTTAAATAGACGGCATATATGATAAATTTCAAGGTTTAATTAAGGAGGCTAAATCATTAGCGAAAATTCTTGAAGACGCATCGATCTCAAGAATCGATATATTAAGAATTGAAACTAGAAATATTTAATACGAGGCAATATCTCTTGGGGTTGCGGGGGAACCTGCTTCTACTAACACAACAGCGATAAGTGACAGTAGATATATGGAGTTTAGGTCCCGTATTAAATTACCGACAGTAAATTTTTATGAAATGTGCCTTCAAAACATAAAAATCTTCCCTGATATCGATTAAACCATACAAGATTAAAAAAATCAATACCAAGGAAAACTATTACAAATCCGAAATTATTTCTATCGAAATTAGCCCTCTCATATCATAATAATCGACATTGTTACGAATAAATCCTAAATTTTATAAATAGTGGTGGCACTCGGCAATATCTGAAATTTTACATTATTTTCATAAATAAAATCACCCCTAAAACATAGAATTCGACCCTAATATCAATTAAATACTAAAAGTTACAAAACGTGAGGTGCCGGGGGCACTATCTCAAATCCGACAATTTTTTTTTTTAAATCGCCTTTCATAACATGAAAATCGAAACTGATATCGAATAAATCCGAAATAGTATAAAAAGTGGTGGCACTCGGTAATATCTGAAATTTTACATTATTTTCATAAATAAAATCACCCCTAAAACATAGAATTCGACAATAATATCAATTAAATACTAAAAGTTACAAAACGTGGTGCCAGAGGGCACTATCTCAAATGCGACATTTTTTTTTTTAAATCACCTTTCATAACATGAAAATCGACACTGATATCGAATAAATCCGAAATGTTATAAAAAGTGGTGGCACTGGCAATATCTGAAATTTTACATTATTTTCATAAATAAAATCACACCCTAAAAATAGAATTCGACCCTAATATCAATTAAATACTAAAAGTTACAAAACGTGGTGCCCGGGGGCACGTATCTCAAATCCGACATTTTTTTTTTTTAAATCGCCTTCCATAACATGAAAATCGACACTGATATCGAATAAATCCGAAATGTTATAAAAAGTGGTGGCACTGGTAATATCTGAAATTTTACATTATTTTCATAAATAAAATCACACCTAAAAATAGAATTCGACCTAATATCAATTAAATACTAAAAGTTACAAAACGTGGGTGCCCGGGGCACTATCTCAAATCCGACATTTTTTTTTTTAAATCGCCTTTCATAACATGAAAAATCGACACTGATATCGAATAAATCCGAAATAGTATAAAAAGTGGTGGCACTGGATAATATCTGAAATTTTACAATATTTTCATAAATAAATTCACCCCTAAAAATAGAATTCGACCCTAATATCAATTAAATACTAAAAGTTACAAAACGTGGGTGCCCGGGGCACTATCTCAAATCCGAATTTTTTTTTTAAATCGCCTTTCATAACATGAAAATCGACACTGATATCGAATAAATCCGAAATAGTATAAAAAGTGGTGGCACTGGTAATATCTGAAATTTTACAATATTTTCATAAATAAAATCACCCCTAAAAATAGAATTCGACCCTAATATCAATTAAATACTAAAAGTTACAAAACGTGGGTGCCCGGGGCACTATCTCAAATCCGACATTTTTTTTTTAAATCACCTCATAACATGAAAATGACACTGTATAAGCAATACTCTGAAATCTGAAATTATTTTCATAATAAATCACCCCTAAAACATAATATCGACTCAATATCAATTAAATACTAAAAGTTACAAAACGTGGTGCCGAGGGCACTATCTCAAATCCGACATTTTTTTTTTAAATCGCCTCTCATAACATGAAAATCGAACTGATATCGAATAAATCCGAAATAGTATAAAAAGTGGTGACTGGCTAATGTCAAAATTCTGACATTATTTTCATAAATAAATCACCTCCTAAAACATAGAATTCGACCCTAATATCAATTAAATACTTAATGTTACAAAACGTGGGTTCCCAGGGGCACTATCTCAAAATTGTTTTTTTAATCGCCTTTTATAATATGAAAAATGACACTGATATCGAATAAATCCGAAATGTTATAAAAAGTAATGAAACTTGCTAATGTCTGAAATTTTACATTATTTTCATAAATAAAATCACCCCCTACAACATAGAAATCGATTATAATATCAAATAAATACTAAAAGTTACAAAACGTAGGTGCCCGGGGGCACTATCTCAAATCCGACATTTTTTTTTTTTAAATCGCCTCCCATAACATGAAAATCGACACTGATATCGAATAAATCCGAAATAGTTATAAAAAGTGGTGGCACTTGCTAATATCTGAAATTTTACATTATTTTCATAAATAAAATCACCTCCTACAACATAGAATTCGATCATAATATCAAATAAATACTGAAAGTTACAAAACGTGGGTGCCAGGGGGCACTGTTATCGATCTCAAATCCGACAATATTTTTTTTTTTAAATCGCCTCCTATAACATGAAAATCGACACTGATATCGAATATATCGGAAATAGTATAAAGAGTGGTGGCACTGGGCAATATCTGAAATTTTACAATATTTTCATAAATAAATTCACCGACATTATTTTTTTTTAAATCGCCTTCATAACATGAAAATCGACACTGATATCGAATAAATCCGAAATAGTTATAAAAGTGGTGGCACTGGCTAATATCTGAAATTTTACATTATTTTCATAAATAAATCACCCCTAAAACATAGAATTCGACCCTAATATCAATTAAATACTAAAAGTTACAAAACGTGGGTGCCCGGGGCACTATCTCAAATCCGACATTTTTTTTTTTTAAATCGCCTCCATAACATGAAAATCGACACTGATATCGAATAAATCCGAAATAGTATAAAAAGTGGTGGCACTCGGTAATATCTGAAATTTTACATTATTTTCATAAATAAAATCACCTCCTAAAACATAGAAATCGATTATAATATCAAATAAATACTAAAAGTTACAAAACGTGGTGCCAGGGGCACTGTTATCGATCTCAAATCCGACATTTTTTTTTTTTAAATCGCCTTTCATAACATGAAAATCGAAACTGATATCGAATAAATCCGAAATGTTATAGACAGTTGTGGCACTGGGAAATATCTGAAATTTTACATTATTTTCATAAATAAATTCACACCCTAAAACATAGAATTCGACAATAATATCAATTAAATACTAAAAGTTACAAAACGTGGGTGCCCGGGGCACTATCTCAAATCCGAATTTTTTTTTTAAATCGCCTCTCATAACATGAAAATCGACACTGATATCGAATAAATCCGAAATAGTATAAAAAGTGGTGGCACTGGATAATATCTGAAATTTTACATTATTTTCATAAATAAAATCACCCCTAAAAATAGAATTCGACCCTAATATCAATTAAATACTAAAAGTTACAAAACGTGGGTGCCCGGGGCACTATCTCAAATCCGACATTTTTTTTTTTTAAATCGCCTTTCATAACATGAAAATCGACACTGATATCGAATAAATCCGAAATAGTTATAAAAAGTGGTGGCACTGGAAATATCTGAAATTTTACATTATTTTACATTACCTCATAATACCTATAATACCTCATAATAGTAGACTCAGATATAAATTAAATCTAAAATATGAGAAAAAGTCATTGCCTGGAGCAACTATCTTAAATCCGACATAATTTTCATAAGGAACGCGACCAAAAAAATAATCTAAAATTTTACATGATTTTCATAAATAAATTCACCCCCTAAAACACAGAAATCGACCCTAATATCAATTAAATACAAAAAGTTACAAAACGTGGGCGCCCGGGGGCACTATATCCCAATCCGATTTTTTTTATTTAACTAAAAATTTATAAATGTCACTGCTATAGGCCATATTCCCAAGTCCTACATTATTGTGATATCACATTTAATAGTGATATCACATTTGTACTAACATGTGACATGTGATATCACATTTAATAGTGATATCACATTTGTACTAATCTGATTATCTAATATCTAGTTTTCTGTGCTATGTTCTTGTTTATTTCGTGTTTAATATCGTGCATTAATTTTCTAGTTAGTTTGTGTTATTTTTTGTATGTGTTTTGTGGTTATGGCTTAGTTTATTGTAAATATTATAAATAGCGAGGTTAGGAGTGGGACATTTCATTAACTTTCATACAGAGTAGATTCTTGTGAACTATTCTACAGTGGGTGGAAAGCACCATAGGAAGCCCTAGTGAAGATAGTTTATTTACTTGCTTGTGTAGGAACAAATTTAGTAAGTATATAGAGTACTAGACTTTTACTTTTACCACTAGTGATTCCTGCTGTTCGGGCAAGCCCATTCTAATAAGACATTTAAAAGTGTATTAAGAGACCCCTTAAGGTAAATGAAAACAATTTCAGGTGAATATAGTACTTCATTTAGTTCTTTATTAGTTATAGTTTAAAAGTGGAAGGTTATAAATTGCAGATAACGTTATCTCAGTTATAATAAACCCTATGGTCAATATCGAGATGGAGGGGGTACAAAAGGAAGGAAATCTCTCAAGAGCAGTGGCAAAATGACCAAGGAGGGGCTCTTCTCATTTACCAGAGGATTTGGAAGAGACTAGTACTAAAAGCAAACTTTGCCAGGCTAAAGATATACAGGAGAGCATCTCAATGGCCATTGAAAATAATGGAAAAAAATTAAGCTCTAGTGTCCGAGACCAGATTAATATCAAGGTACAATGCCTTGTTGATATTATTGAAAATCAGGAAAAGGAAAAAGAACAAGTTGGAGTCTCGGCCATAGTTCAAAAGGCTATTTTGGACACGCTTTCGTCACAGAAGGTGCATGATGTATTGAAACAAATTTTAGTAGATAAATCTCCGCAAAAATATACCGATACACTCACCACGTCAATTGGTGCACCTCACCAAGAACCTAAACGTTCGAAGGAACCTCAGACACAAGCCGAAAAAAACATTAATCAGGCTGGACCCTCAGCTGCCTCTGAATCCTTCACGGTGGTGGTAAGTAAAAGGAAAAAGAAGAGAAACAACGCTACCAGCAAAAAAGAGCCTGATGCAAAGGAAAATCCAATCGACAAACAAGGTACAAAACCAAAATCAATAGCGGAAATAGTTAAATCATTGCCAGCTAAACCGACTCAAACGCCAAGACCTACATATGTCACTATCAGCGGAGTAGGCAAAACTCCGGTAGACATTATTAATGGCTTGCCATCGCCGGATGAAATAGGTGTGAAGGCGTCCATAGTCCGAGCGACAAAGGCAGGCTCTGTCTTGGTTCGCATGGATGATAGGTCCGAAGCCACCAAAGTAATCGGGTGGCAGGGGCTGCGTGAAAAAGGACTTCAAGCAAAACTTGCTATGAAGAAGAAGCCCAAGATGGAAGTAAAAGGTGTGCCTCAAAGCTGGACATCTATGCAGCTGTTGGAATTTCTATGGGGAAGAATATCTGAAAAATCGGGCGCCACAACACTTGTTCCTGATGACATTCGGCCTCTTTTCTCTTCAATAGCAAGGAATGGTTTTACTAAGAATTGGGTGATCGAAGTTCATCCAATGGTTAGATTTATACTCTTAGAAACAGCCAGCTTAGATGGAGGATGGTGGTCGATGTCCTTTAAAGACTACATCGACGCTCCACGGTGCACTAAGTGTCAGGGCTACGGTCATACTAAAGCAACTTGCCCAGTAGATGGCGTAGTCTGTATCTGGTGTGCAACTATTGGCCACATGCTTAAGGATTGCCCCCAAAAAAAAGAGTTGACTGGTCCGACCTGTATAAACTGCGAACGGGCCAATGTCCCATCTAGCCAACGGAAGCATAAGGCAGGCAGTCGTGAATGCCCTGTGCACTTAAAGTGGGCCAAGGAGGTGGCAAAAAAGACATTTTATGAATAGAATCACCATCCTCCAACTGAATATGGGCCGCCGACGCATCGTGGCAGATGAACTTCGAGCTCTCTCCCAGCGATTCGACGTCATGGCGGTCCAAGAACCATGCTGCCGTGGGAACATGGTCACGGGGTTCGGCCTCGCATCGAGGGTTATCGCCCTGAGCAGTGGAGAGAGGAGGCCCAGGGCTGCCATAGTGGTCAATAATCCAAACCTCGATGTGATGGATCTGAGGCAGTACACCACGCCGGATAATGTCGCTTGCTTCATCAGGTGGAGTAACGTTACTTTTACGCTTGTATCGGCTTACCTACCTGATGGAAATGATATTAACGAAGACATATCCGCCATGGAAATGATCACAGCTTGTTCTCGAAACGTGATCATATGCTCAGATACCAACTCCTGGAACACGGTTTGGGGGTCCAATCGAACAAATAGAAGGGGTACTAAGCTCGGTGATTTCATATCTAGGAGTCAGCTAGTAGTAATTAACGATCCTTCTGCCATCCCTACATTCTCTAGTGCTAGGGGACAGAGTTGGATTGATGTGACTCTGGCATCACCGCAGCTGGCTAACCGCATCACCGATTGGGCCCTCGGATCTGATACGAGTTCCGACCATCACTCAATAGTGTTTAGTGTCGTAGAAAATGCGACACTTACAAGTTCCCACGGTATAACTAAAGGCTATATTACAAAAAGAGGAAACTGGAGTGCCTTCCGGTCCACGTTAGAGGGAAAACTCGTTGACAATGAATGGGATGCGGCGGAGACGGATCTGACTGATGACCTAGATTACAGAGTCTCCAGGATAACAGATATCATCGTGATGCTGCAGGAAACCTCCAGCACGAAGGCAAGCTCGACCAGTCCATGGTGGACGCCGGCCCTCACTATTATGAAGAGAGAACTCTACAAGGCACGGCGGTCGTACCAGAGGTGTAGTTGTGACGAGAGGCGCACTACACTTCATGACGAGTACAAGTCTAAGGCCAGGACATACCGAAACGAAGTGCGGTCACTAAAGCGGAAGTCTTGGGACGAGTTTATCGTCGAGGAGTCATCCAAGAACCCCTGGGGTATCCCTTACAGAGTGGCCCTGGCTAAGATGAGTCCACAACAGGTGATTGCTGCAATGAAGAGCGGCGATGCCCAGGCGACCACTCTGGAGGAGACGGCGAAAAATTTCATTATAGAGACCTTCCGCAGAGATGATCCATCCCAAGATGACGAGAGAGACGCGTTTATTAGACGCACTACGGTATGCCCACCCGGTACAGACTTGTGCCCACCCTGGGACATATGGGATCTCCGTACTGCCGTGGATAGACAAAGGCTTGGTCGTGGCCCAGGTATTGACAATATTGATACGGCAATCCTCCGAAATAGTATTCCCTACATTGAAGATCAACTCCTGGCAATATTCAATGATTGCTTAGATAGGGACTACTTCCCAAAAAAGTGGAAAATTGCCGATCTCAGACTTATTTACAAGGTAGGTGACAAGGATAAACAAATGGCAAAGTCTTATAGGCCTATCTGTCTCCTCCCTGTTATGAGTAAGGTGTTGGAGAACATGATGGTCACGAGCCTACAGCCTATTTTTTCGAGAGCTTCCCATCCACGGCAGTATGGATGTACCAAAGGCAGGGGAACTGCAGATGCCCTGCTGAGAGTACGCCATGACATTGAAGAGAAGGCGGAGAAGTATGTCATGCTCCTCTTGTTTGACATCACCTCCGCCTTCGATAGCGTATGGTGGCCAAGTGTACTCCAGCAGCTGCAGAAATACGAGACTCCTAGCAACTTGTACATTTTGATGAGAAGTTATCTCCAGGATAGAACGCTCCGAATAAGAGGTAATTTCTACGAAGTAGAAGATAGTATGGAGAAAGGCTGTCCACAGGGCTCTGTCCTCGGCCCTGCTCTGTGGAAACTTGTCTTCGACGAGTTGCTGGGTGTGCTCGAAGAAGAGCAGTTCTCCGCCACAGCTTTTGTGGATGATTTAGCCGTTGTGGTGGCGTCGAACAGCAGAGCCAGGTTGAAAGAAGAAGCTGAGCGGTGCGCCAACCTGATAGAAAGATGGTGCGAGATGAAGAAACTGCGGATGTCAGCTGCTAAAACACAAGCTATCCTCTTGAAAGGCAAGACTGATAGGGCTCACCCTATTACAATGATAATCCAAGGAACGAGAATTCGTCCGAGTGAGGTTGTCACCTACCTCGGAGTCAGAAAAGGAAGAAATTTCAACGTGTCACCTCACTTGGACTATTTGAGAAGTAGGGTAACCCTAGCGCTTAATGGATTCAGTCGTATCGGGGGTGCATTTTGGGGCCTCAGATACCCAGCGACTAAGACAATTTATAAAGGTGTAGTTCTGGTATTCTGAAGTACGCGTCCCCAGGTTGGTTTCTGCATCTCTCGCACCACCAGAAGAGGAGGTTGGCTTCGATTCAGCGGACGGCTCTGCTGCGCGTCACCAGAGCTTTCAAGACAGTGTCTCATGAGGCAGTACAGGTCCTGGCAGGAGGTGTTCCTCTCGACCTCCTGTTGCAGGAAGACATGTTAAAGCACCAGCTTTCAAGAGAAGGCTCGGCAGGTCTACCAGAAAATCTCCGTGAGAAGATTAACCAACAGCCAGGTAGATGGAAAAAGATAATACAAGAGTACACCCTTGACGAATGGAACCAGCGATGGGTAACAACTCCGAAAGGAAGTACTCTTAGAAAATATTTTCCCACCATCGGTTCCCGGTTAGCAGCAAAATGGGTGGAACCTGGTTATTGGGTCTCCCAACTACTCACTGGACACGGGGGCTTCCGAGCAAAGCTCTTCCAATTTGGAAAGAATATTGACCCCTTGTGCCCCAGTTGCGGAGTCCCAGAGACTGCCGAGCACATTGTCGTAGCATGTACTGCCTATGAGGCACAGAGAGCAAAACTGCTCAGGGAAACCGGTCTCTACATTTTGACTGAAAGGGAGCTCCCTCAACTCATGAGTGAGGAAAACTATCCTCATTTTATAGATTTCATTGCAAAATGGAAATCCATTATAGGCCCAACTCATTTCTACTTGGGAAGAAGAGGAGCTGCACCGCCTGGAAGGCCGCCGGACGGAGTAGCAGAAGAAATCCGTGACCAAACTTAAAAGAAATGTAGTCAAAATATGGACCCAGTCTATAAATATTGTTTTTCTAGCAGCAGTGTGTTGTTACGCGGAAACGCTTAACATCTCACTGCTGCTAAAACCCGTATTGCCTATCAGGCACGGCAGGGATGTAAATAAATAAAATTATTGTCATAATAAACGCCTCATAATACCTATAATACCTCATAATAGTAGACTCAGATATAAATTAAATCTAAAATATGAGAAAAAGTCATTGCCTGGAGCAACTATCTTAAATCCGACATAATTTTCATAAGGAACGCGACCAAAAAAATAATCTAAAATTTTACATGATTTTCATAAATAAATTCACCCCCTAAAACATAGAATTCGACCCTAATATCAATTAAATACAAAAAGTTACAATACGTGGGTGCCCGGGGGCACTATCTCCCACTCCGATTTTTTTTATTTAACCAAAAATTTATAAATGTCACTGCCATAAGCCATATTCCCAAATCCGACATTATTGTCATAATAAGCGCCTCATAATACCTAATCGTAGACTCAGATTTAAATTAAATCTAAAATATGAGAAAAAGTCATTGCCTGGAGCACCTATCTTAAATCCGACATAATTTTCATAAGGAAAGCGACCGAAAAAAAAATAGTCGAAAAACAGCGCTTAATACGAAAATCGACCCTCATATCGATTAAAGGCGAAAAGTTACAAAAAGTTGGCCCCAGGGGATCTATCTCGAATCCGAAATTATTTTTTTCGAAATTCCCCTCCCCCCTCATCTCATATTATAATAATTGACACTGTTATCGAACAAATCCGAAATGTTAAAAAAATGGCGGCACTCGGCAATATCTGAAATTTTACAATATTTTCATAAATAAAATCACCCCTAAAACATAGAATTCGACAATAATATCAATTAAATACTAAAAGTTACAAAACATGGGTGCCCGGGGACACTGTTATCGATCTCAAATCCGACATTTTTTTTTTTAAATCGCCTCCCATAACATGAAAATCGACACTGATATCGAATAAATCCGAAATGTTATAAAAAGTGGTGAACTTGGCTAATATCTAAAATTTTACATTATTTTCATAAATAAAATCACCCCCTAAAACATAGAATTCGACCCTAATATCAATTAAATACTAAAAGTTACAAAACGTGGGTGCCTGGGGCACTATCTCAAATCCGATTTTTTTTTTTAAATCGCCTCTCATAACATGAAAATCGACACTGATATCGAATAAATCCGAAATGTTATAAAAAGTGGTGGCACTGGCAATATCTGAAATTTTACAATATTTTCATAAATAAAATCACCCCTAAAACATAGAATTCGACCCTAATATCAATTAAATACTAAAAATTACAAAACGTGGTGCCCGGGGGCACTGTCTCAAATCCGACATTATTTTTTTTAAATCGCCTCCCATAACATGAAAATCGACACTGATATCGAATAAATCCGAAATGTTATAAGAAGTGGTGGCACTTGGTAATATCTGAAATTTTACATTATTTTCATAAATAAATTCACTCCTAAAACATAGAATTCGACCCTAATATCAATTAAATACTGAAAGTTAGAAAACGTGGGTGCCCGGGGGCACTTTATAAATCCGACATTTAAATATATAAGTTATAAAATTATAAAATAAATGTTATAAATGTCGCTGCCAGGGGTTCTCAATTCCGATCAATTCAATCAATTCCGACATTATTTTCATAATAAGCTCCCCCAAAACCTAATAGTCCTATTTGATATCGATTAAATCCAAAAAGTTACAAAACGACGGTGCCTGAGGGCACTATGTAAAGTCCGACATCTTTATTTAACCTAAAAGTTATAAATAACGCTACCAGGGGTCACATTCTCAATTCCGGCATTATTTTCATAATAAGCGTCCCCAAAACCAAATAGTCATCGTATTTGATATCGATCGAAACCGAAAAGTTAAAAAACGACAGTGCTTGTGGGAACTATCTCGATTCCAACATTATTTTCATAAAAAGATACTTCAAAACAAAAAATCGGCCCTGATATTGATTAAAGCTGAAAAGTTTAACAAAATTGGTACCAGGGGAAACTATTACAAATCCGACATTATTTTTATTGTATTTCGCTCACAAAACCTAATAATCGAATCTGATATCGATTAATTCCGAAATATTAAAAAAAGTAAGTGCCATTCAGCACTATCTGAAATTTTACATTATTTTCATTAAAAAAATCTCCCCTTAAAAAATCTATCTCAAATCCGACATTAATTTAAATGAAATTCCCCTCCTAAAATCTGATAGTAGATTCTAATATCGATTACATCCGAAATTTTCTAGATTACAAACGAAATCAGTCGTTGCTACTCGCCACAATCTAAAATTTTACATGATTTTCATAAATAAAATCACCCCCTAAAACATAGAATTCGACCCTAATATCAATTAAATACAAAAAGTTACAATACGTGGGTGCCCGGGGGCACTATCTCCCACTCCGATTTTTTTTATTTAACCAAAAATTTATAAATGTCACTGCCATAAGCCATATTCCCAAATCCGACATTATTGTCATAATAAGCGCCTCATAATACCTAATCGTAGACTCAGATTTAAATTAAATCTAAAATATGAGAAAAAGTCATTGCCTGGAGCACCTATCTTAAATCCGACATAATTTTCATAAGGAAAGCGACCGAAAAAAAAATAGTCGAAAAACAGCGCTTAATACGAAAATCGACCCTAATATCGATTAAAGGCGAAAAGTTACAAAAAGTTGGTGCCCAGGGGATCTATCTCGAATCCGAAATTATTTTTTTCGAAATTCCCCTCCCCCCTCTCATATTATAATAATCGACACTGATATCGAATAAATCCGAAATGTTATAAAAAATGGTGGCACTCGGCAATATCTGAAATTTTACATTATTTTCATAAATAAAATCACCCCCTAAAACATACAATTCGACCCTAATATCAATTAAATACAAAAAGTTACAAAACGTAGGTGCCCGGAGGCACTATCTCCCACTCCGATTTTTTTCATTTCACCAAAAATTTATAAATGTCACTGCCATAGGCCATATTCCCAAATCCGACATTATTGTCATAATAAGCGCCTCATAATACCTAATAGTAGACTCAGATATAAATTAAATCTAAAACATGAGAAAAAGTCATTGCCTGGAGCAACTATCTTAAATCCGACGTAATTTTCATAAGCGACACGACCCAAAAAATAATAGTCGAAAAACAGCGCATAATACAAAAATCGACCCTCATATCGATTAAAAGGTTACAAAAGAAGGCGAAAAGTTACAAAATGTTGGTCCCAAGGGATCTATCTCGATTCCGAAATTATTTTTTTCGAAATTCCCGTCCCCTCTCCTCTCATATTATAATAATCGACACTGTTATCGAATAAATCCGAAATGTTATAAAAAGTGGTGGCACTCGGCAATATCTGAAATTTTACAATATTTTCATAAATAAAATCACCCCCTAAAACATAGAATTCGACCCTAATATCAATTAAATACTAAAAATTACAAAACATAGGTGCCAAGGAACACTATCTCAAAACCGATGTTATTTTATTTTTTTTAAATCAGCTTCCATAACATGAAAATCGAAACTGATACCGAATAAATCCGAAATGTTATAGAAAGTAGTGGCACTCGGCAATATCTGAAATTTTACATTATTTTCATAAATAAAATTACCCCCTAAAACATAGAATTCGACTCTAATATCAATTAAATACTAAAAATTACAAAACGTGGTGCCCAGGGACACGTATCTCAAATACGAATTTTTTTTTTTAAATCGCCTCCATAACATGAAAATCGACACTGATATCAAATAAATCCGAAATGTTATAGACAGTGGTGGCACTGGGTAATATCTAAATTTTACATTATTTTCATAAATAAAATCACTCCCTAAAACATAGAATTCAACCCTAATATCAATTAAATACTAAAAGTTACAAAACGTGGGTGCCCTGGGCACTATCTCCAAATCCGATTTTTTTATTTAACCTAAAATTTATAAATGTCACTGCCATAAGCATATTCCAAATCCGACATTATTGTCATAATAAGCGCCTCATAATACCTAATCGTAGACTCAGATTAAATAAATCTAAAATATGAGAAAAAGTCATTGCCTGGAGCACCATCTTAAATCCGACATAATTTTCATAAGGAAAGCGACCGAAAAAAATAGTCGAAAAACAGCGCTTAATACGAAAATCGACCCTCATATCGATTAAATACTAAAAGTTACAAAACGTGGTGCCCAGGGCATCTATCTCAAATCCGAAATTATTTTTTTCGAAATTCCCTCCCCCTCCTCTCAAATCATTATAATCGACACTGTTATCGAATAAATCCGAAATGTTATAAAAATGGTGGCACTCGGCAATATCTGAAATTTTACATTATTTTCATAAATAAAATCACCCCCTAAAACATAAAATTCGACCCTAATATCAATTAAATACTAAAAGTTACAAAACGTAGGTGCCCGGGGCACTATCTCCACTCCGATTTTTTTTTCAAAATTTATAAATGTCACTGCCATAGCATATCCAAATCCGACATTATTGTCATAATAAGCGCCTCATAATACCTAATAGTAGACTCAGATATAAATTAAATCTAAAAATGAGAAAAGTCATTGCCTGGGCAACTATCTTAAATCCGACGTAATTTTCATAAGCGACACGACCAAAAATAATATCGAAAACACGCATAATACAAAATCGACCCTAATATCGATTAAATTACAAAAGAAAGTTACAAAACGTGGGTGCCCAGGGCATCTATCTCGAATCCGACATTATTTTTTTCGAAATTCCCGCCCTCTCTCCTCTCATATTATAATAATCGAAACTGTTATCGAATAAATCCGAAATGTTATAAAAAGTGGTGGCACTCGGCAATATCTGAAATTTTACATTATTTTCATAAATAAAATCACCCCTTAAAACATAAAATTCGACCCTAATATCGATTAAATACTAAAAATTACAAAACATGGGTGCCCGGGGACACTATCTCAAATCCGAAATTTTTTTTTTTAAATCGCCTCTCATATAACATGAAAATCGAAACTGATATCGAATAAATCCGAAATGTAAAAAAAATTGCGGCACTCGGCTATATCTGAAATTTTAGAAACTTTTTATAAATAAAATCAACCCTTAAAACATAAAATTCGACCCTAATATCGATTAAATACTAAAAATTACAAAACATAGGTGCCAAGGAACACTATCTCAAAACCGATGTTATTTTATTTTTTTTAAATCAGCTTCCATAACATGAAAATCGACACTGATATCCAATAAATCCGAAATGTTATAGACAGTGGTGGCACTGGGTAAAATCTTAAATTTTACATTATTTTCATAAATAAAATCACCCCCTAAATCAGAGAATTCAACCCTGATATCAATTAAATACTAAAAGTTACAAAACGTGGGTGCCCGGGGCACTATCTCCCAATCCGATTTTTTTATTTAACCAAAATTTATAAATGTCACTGCCATAAGCCATATCCCAAATCCGACATTATTGTCATAATAAGCGCCTCATAATACTAATCGTAGACTCAGATTAAATTAAATCTAAAATATGAGAAAAAGTCATTGCCTGGAGCACCTATCTTAAATCCGACATAATTTTCATAAGGAAAGCGACCAAAAAAATAGTCGAAAACAGCGCTTAATACGAAATCGACCCTCATATCGATTAAATACTAAAAGTTACAAAACGTTGGTGCCCAGGGCATCTATCTCAAATCCGAAATTATTTTTTTCGAAATTCCCTCCCCCTCCTCTCATATTATAATAATCGACACTGTTATCGAATAAATCCGAAATGTTATAAAAAGTGGTGGCACTCGGCAATATCTGAAATTTTACATGATTTTCATAAATAAAATCACCCCCTAAAACATAGAATTCGACCCTAATATCAATTAAATACTAAAAAGTTACAAAACGTGGTGCCCGGGGCACTATCTCCAATCCGATTTTTTTATTTCTTTTAAATTCACTGCCATAGCATCCAAATCCGACATTATTGTCATAATAACGCCTCATAATACCTAATAGTAGACTCGATATAAATTAAATCTAAACATGAGAAAAGTCATTGCCTGGAGCAACTATCTTAAATCCGACGTAATTTTCATAACAACAAAAATAATATCGAAACACGCATAATACAAAAATCGACCCTAATATCGATTAAATACAAAAAGGAAAGTTACAAAACGTGGTGCCCAGGGCACTATCTCGAATCCGACATTATTTTTTTCGAAATTCCCGCCCCTCTCCTCTCATATTATAATAATCGACACTGTTATCGAATAAATCCGAAATGTTATAAAAAGTGGTGGCACTCGGTAATATCTGAAATTTTACAATATTTTCATAAATAAAATCACCTCCTATAAATAGAATTCGACCCTAATATCAATTAAATACTAAAAATTACAATACGTGAGTGCCCGGGGCATTGTTATCGATCTCAAATCCGACATTTTTTTTTTTTAAATCGCCTTTCATAACATGAAAATCGAAACTGATATCGAATAAATCCGAAATGTTATAGACAGTTGTGGCACTGGGAAATATCTGAAATTTTACATTATTTTCATAAATAAAATTCACACCCTAAAACATAGAATTAAACTCTGATATCAATTAAATACTAAAAGTTACAAAACGTGGTGCCCGGGACACGTATCTCAAATCCGAATTTTTTTTTTTAAATCGCCTCCCATAACATGAAAATCGACACTGATATCGAATAAATCCGAAATGTTATAGACAGTGGTGGCACTGGGTAATATCTGAAATTTTACATTATTTTCATAAATAAAATCACCTCCTAAAACATAGAATTCAACTCTAATATCAATTAAATACTAAATGTTACAAAACGTGGGTGCCCGGGGCACTATCTCCAAATCCGATTTTTTTATTTAACCTAAAATTATAAATGTCACTGCCATAAGCCATATCCCAAATCGACATTATTGTCATAATAGCGCTCATAATACTAATCGTAGACTCAGATTAAATTAAATCTAAAATATAGAAAAAGTGTGGCACTGGCACCTATCTTAAATCTGACATAATTTTCATAAGAAACGACCGAAAAAAAATTAGTCGAAAACAGCGCTAATACAAAATTCGACCCTAATATCAATTAAATACTAAATGTTACAAAACGTGAGTGCCCCGGGGCGTTGTCTCAGAACGACATTATTTTTATCGAAATTCCCTCCCTCTCTCCTCTCATATTATTATAATCGAAACTGTTATCGAATAAATCCGAAATGTTATAGAAAGTGGTGGCACTGGGCAATATCTGAAATTTTACATTATTTTCATAAATAAAATCACCCCCTAAAACATAGAATTCAACTCTGATATCAATTAAATACTAAAAATTACAAAACAGGGTTCCCGGGGACACTATCTCCCAATACGATTTTTTTTTACCCTTTATAAATGTCACTGCCATAGGCCATATTCCAAATCCGACATTATTGTCATAATAACGCCTCATAACATGAATATAGACACTGATATCAATTAAATCTAAAAATGAGAAAAGTGATGCACTGGGCAATATCTGAAATCTGACGTAATTTTCATAAGCGACACGACCAAAAATAATAGTCAAACACCATAATACAAAATTCAACCCTAATATCAATTTAATAATAAATGTTACAAAACGTGGGTGCCCTGTGGCACTATCTCAAAACCGACATTATTTTTATCGAAATTCCCGCCCCTCTCCTCTCATATTATTATAATCGAAACTGTTATCGAATAAATCTGAAATGTTATATAAAGTTGTGGCACTCGGCAATACCTGTAATTTTACAATATTTTCATAAATAAAAACACTTCTTGAAACATAAAATTCGACCCTAATATCGATTCAATACTAAAAATTACAAAACATGGTGCCCGGGGACACCTTTATCGATCTCAAATCCGACATTATTTTTTTTTAAATCACCTCCTATAACATGAAAATCAACACTGGTATTGAATAAATCCGAAATGTTATAGACAGTAGTGGCGCTGGGCAAAATCTGAAATTTTTCATTATTTTCATAAATAAAATTACCCCCTAAAACATAGAATTAAACTCTGATATCAATTAAATACTAAAAATTACAAAACACGGGTTCCCCGGGACATCGTTATCGATCTCAAATACGAATTTTTTTTTAAATCGCCTACCATAACATGAAAATCGACACTGATATCAAATAAATCCGAAATGTTATAGACAGAGGTGGCACTGGGTAATATCTTAAATTTTACATTATTTTCATAAATAAAATCACCCCCTAAATCAGAGAATTCAACTCTGATATCAATTAAATACTAAATGTTACAAAACGTGGGTGCCCTGTGGCACTATCTCAAAACCGACATTATTTTTATCGAAATTCCGCCCTCTACTCTCAAATTATAATCGAAATCGATAACTGCTATAGACAGTGTGGCCTGCAAATCTGAAATTATATTTTCATAAATAAAATTACCCCCTAAAACATAGAATTAAACTCTGATATCAATTAAATACTGAAAATTACAAAACACGGGTTCCGGGGACACCGTTATCGACCTCAAATAAGAATTTTTTTTTTAAATCGCCTCCCATAACATGAAAATTGACACTGATATCGAATAAATCCGAAAAATTATAGACAGTGGAGGCACTGGGCAATATCTGAAATTTTGTATTATTTTCATAAATTAAATCAACCCCTAAAACACAAAATTCAACCCTAATATCAATTTAATAATAAATGTTACAAAACGTGGGTGCCCTGTGGCACTATCTCAAAACCGACATTATTTTTATCGAAATTCCCGCCCCCTCCTCTCATATTATTATAATCGAAACTGTTATCGAATAAATCTGAAATGTTATATAAAGTTGTGGCACTCGGCAATACCTGTAATTTTACAATATTTTCATAAATAAAAACACGTCTAGAAACATAAAATTTAACCCTAATATCAATTAAATACTAAATGTTACAAAACGTGGTGCCCGGGGCACTATCTCAAATCCGACATTATTTTTTTTTTAAATCGCCTCCCATAACATGAAAATCGACACTGATATCGAATAAATCCGAAATGTTATAAAAGTGGTGGCACTCGGCAATATCTGAAATTTTACATTATTTTCATAAATAAAATCACCCCTAAAACATAGAATTCGACCTAATATCAATTAAATACTAAAAATTACAAAACGTGGGTGCCCGGGGCACGTTATCGATCTCAAATCCGACATTTTTTTTTTTTAAATCGCCTCCTATAACATGAAAATCGACACTGATATCGAATATATCGGAAATGTTATAATGAGTGGTGGCACAAGAGTGGTGGCTCTAATATCTAAAATTTTACATTCTTTTCATAAATAAAATCACCCCTAAAACCATATAAAGCGCGACCCAAAACCTAATAGTCGAGTCTGATATCGATTAAACCCAAATGTTATGGACAGTGCTGGCACTGTGCAGTATCTGAAATTTTAAATCATTTTCATGAATAGAACCCCCCCCCCCCTAAAACATAGAATTCGACCCTAATATCAATTAAATACTAAAAGTTACAAAACGTGGGTGCCCGGGGCACTATCACAAATCCGAATAATAATAATAATAATACCGCAAGGGGCAACTGATAGGTGCAGTTGCAGGGGTTTTACGATCCCCCGGTTTCTTGAGTACAGTACACCACCTACAGATACACACACAACCGTCCACTAAATCATTTACACTGACACTAAGGACACAGACAGTACACACCCTAGGGCTACCTCCCCTAGGATGACCTGGCAGCAGGTATAAAATGCATCTACCCATCAAAATGGTGCGAACTAGGAAACAAATAGCCTCGGACGAATCCGAAGTAAGGGCTGCTTCGGAGGGATTGGATATTCAGCCTTCGACATCTGCAGGTGGTGCAAGCGGTGCCTCGGTGTCGTATGTTCCCGTAAGACCGGCTGCCATAGGACTTTCATCATTAAACTCTGAACCGTGCTTGGATACCGTTGAGTCTCCCGCGCGAGGAAGAGGAATCATTGGCCAAATAGGTAGGCAACGAAGGATGAAGTGGGACCGCAATATGAATATTGCTGCTATCCGAGCTTACTTATTGGCTACAAACTTAGAGAAAGAAAAAACAGGATATCGCAAAAGAATCAATCGTCACTGGAATGAAAAATATCCGCAAATAGCTGTATCATCTCAAAGACTCGCTGACCAGGTCAAGCAGATATTAGAACGCCAGTTTTTATCCGAATCGGAAATTAATGCAATTAGAACAGAAGCAGGTAATATACTTGCCCGAAACTCACAGATAGAAATACAACAAGTAGAAGAGGCAGAATCCTCGGCGATTATACAATTGGAAACGACTTCTGTGAATACCCAAAAAGCGTCACACATTATAGAGATGCGTAATATACTATTAAGAGAACACATAATGTATGAAGGAATACCTTTGGACAGTAGACCCTCTATACCAAAGGTACCATATTCCAAAAGAACTTTATCCGCTGTCAACACCGTCAACGAGATACTTGCTGAGCATATGTCGATGGGTATAACTCTAGAAGAGATATGTCATTGGATATACGTAGGGGCCCGAACTGTCTCGATGGAGCTAGGTTTGATAAAAGATAAGGTGAATTGTAATAAAACTAATGATTGCAAAGATCCTCCCTGGAAGAGAAGAATTAAAAAAAAGATCGAAAATATACGGTGTAAAATCGGAATTATTACTAATTACCTTCGGAACCCAGAAAATGCTTCTTTAAAACTAAAGAAAAAAATTGATGAAATTATTGTATTAAATATTGGAGGAGTAGTAAGAAGTGAGTTAAATAAAAAGGTCGGTGTTTATATGGAAACGCTCAAGCAGAAATTAGCAGTGTTAGCAAATAGAATTAGGAGGTATACAGAAGCTCATGATCGAAGGAGACAAAATTCAATATTTAATAAAAGAGAACAATATTTTTATAAATCTGTAAAACCTAAAAAGGAAAATAATAACGATGTCTATCCAGATCCTATTGAAATATCAGAGTATTGGAAAGGTATTTGGGAAAGTAAAAAAAGTTTTAACAATGAAGCAAATTGGTTGGAAAAT
>CAKMRH010000046.1:0-24990 GCA_928085145.1 Nezara viridula | reverse complement strand
TTGTTACCTGGCGTACATTGAAACCAAGCGTCGTTAGTTCGTCTTTAATAACTTCAGTGGGGGTTGAGGAATGTAAATTTCTTATCACTACTCGTAAAGCTCTTTCCTGCCTCAGCTGGTAAGTGTGAAAATTCGCATTTGTTTCTGATAAGTACTTCACTATTTTTCGGTAGGTTTCTGCAGAATCAGGTGTTATTTTGGTGTCATTGGTCCTGTTAAGGCATGAATAACTGCCAGAGCAGATTTTATTTAGTTGGGTGCAGAACATCTGGAAATTTTTTATATTTTTCACAAATATCGGAGGAGGCTTTGGTTCTCTGGGTATTGCTGCAGACTCCATTACTTCTTTGTCATTTTGAAGCACTTGGTAGGGGTTTGGAGTAAAGAAAGGTGATTCTTCAATCGTTTCTTGTGCAGACGTACCTGGTTGGGGCTGAGGTTCTGGTTCTGAAGTGTTCATTTTGGTCACTGGAGGTATTTCTCGTAGGCAGCGACGAGTCCTTTGTTTGGCTGGTGAGCTAACTCCGTCTGACCGAGACCTCTTGGGCACCTTACTGGCCATCACTTGCTGATCATACCGCATATCACAAGAGAAAAATAAATAAATAAAAAAAAGAAAAAAAAAATTTTTTTTTTTTTTTCTTAAAATAACAAAAAAAAAAAGATGCCAACAGTAAATATCAACTGCTCTGATATACACTTTTACTGTATCACGTGAATAATCAGAGAGATTCCGCTATAAAATTGGTAAAAACTGAGAGAGGAGTTGAGGAGACAACCTTCTCATCAGCTGATCCACTGCCTTTTCACTTACAATTAGTGTGACAACTTTTGACCTGTCTATGACAGACAATACAAATCTCTTAATTCCGTTTTATTAAACTTTGCAATGGAAAATAACAATTTAATAACTAACAGTCATACAATCCATAATCAACGGATCGTACAATCCATAATCAACCGATGATATAATAAATAAAACTTTTATTTTAATGGTGTTTATGATTTGTTAGCTGTTATTTTTTAGCTTTAGCTCAGTTAAAAATGCAATTCAAAAATTTTATAATAGCCCAACATGGCCAGAAAATAATTTATATTCAAAGTTGATCGGTAAGTGAAAGTTATGTGTTGCTCGCACCAGATTTTTATAAATACAATACAAAACTGTTCAATGCAATTTGTGTTCTTTTCATTTATTATATTCTATAAAAAAAAATCTGGTACGCCCACCACAAGTCTTTCACTTACCACTCTCTTCTTAGCAGAAATAAGTATTTTCAGACAGAAGATAAGTAAAAGTAAAAATTATAGACGCTATATTTATTTACATTTCGTTGTAGGAATTTTATTTGTTTAAATACATTTATGAACAGCTGTTGATGTTAAACAGCGTTAAAGGTTAATTTGCTTTTGTCTCTCCTAAAAAGTGATAATTAAGTATAAATACTCATTTTTTTGTGTAGCAAAAGTGTTTTTTGAAGACAACAGAGCTGAAGACAAAAAACGAAACAAAGGTTGAGCGGATTTCACCGCCAACGATGGTGGAACGGTCACAACACGAGGAGGTAAGCAATATGAACTTAGCAAATAGTGATACAAACACTGATGTTGGCTCCTGGGAGCTAGTTATTGGTCGTAAAAGACCTATGTCAGATTCAAGCGAGCCAAGAGCACAAAAACGACCAGCAGAACCTATTCCAACCTCTAACAGTTTTGAGGTTCTAACCAAGATGAACTCACGAACTGAAGAAACAAGACAACCGCCTCAAAATGATAAAACTCCACCAATTTTTATAAACGGTGTGGAGAATTATCATGCTTTAATTTCATTCTTAGAAAATGAAGCTGGCCCTAATACATTTAAGACAAAATCAACATTAAAAGGTGTCACTGTTTACCCACAAACACCTGATATATATCGCAAATTAAATTCAAGTCTACGAAATAAAGGCGCGGACTTTCACACCTACCAACTCCCACAGGACAGATGCCCAAGAATTGTTGTTAAATATCTCCATCATGGAACACCAGTCGAGATAATCAGAGAAGAATTTAAAAATATGGGCTATGAAGTAACAAATGTGGTAAACGTAATATCTCGATTTAAAAAACCTCTTCCTATGTTTTTCGTAGACGTTACAAAAGAGACATTCAGAGAAGACATTTTTAAAATTGAGTTTTTATATTACTCTCACATTAAAATCGAAGAACCACGTCAGAAGCGAAGTATTCCTCAGTGTGTTCGGTGTCAGCAATATGGGCACACTAAAACATATTGCAATCATCGACCACGCTGCGTGAAGTGCGGCGAATATCACGAAAGCAGCTCATGTTTAAAAACTAGAGAGACTCCCGCTAAGTGCGCCAATTGCAGTGGTCAGCACCCGGCTAACTACAGAGGCTGCCAGACGCTGAAAGATCTCAGGGTTCAGCGCAATGTGAGAAACCGTCTTCAGCGTCCCACAGTAGCAGAGCCAGCACAGGGACCTCCAGGCATCCATGAATTCCCTCCAATACGGCAGCGGAACAACCAAGCGGAACCACAGAACATCGCTGGACCTCAGCAGCAACATAATCAACCATCATCGAACTCAGCACCCCAGAACCAAAAAACATGTACAGGTATGAGGGGAGGCATTACCCAGACGGTACCTCCGGTAGATAATAGCTCTTCCCAGTTATTTAATATCATTAATGGGTTAAATAACTTAATCCAGCCCCTTTTCATTCTTCTTCAACAGCTATCACAGTTTACACAGGTCTGGTGCCCTAATTATGTCCCACAATAATTTAACTGTGGATTCTCTGTCAATTCTTTTGTGGAATGCCAACGGACTGACCCAACACAGTACTGAACTTGACTTATACTTGCACGAAAAACGGATTGACCTAGCACTCATTACTGAAACACACCTGACACCTCGATCAAAAATTTACATCCAGGATTACTCTATTTATAGAACTGATCATCCAGACAAAACTGCACATGGAGGAACAGCGATACTCGTAAAAAAATCACTAAAACACAATCCCATAGACTTACCCATTACACCCGACATACAATCAACAGGAATAACATTATACACTAAACACTACACTATAACATTTGCCTCAGTTTACTGTCCCCCTAGGTACAAGCTTACACCCACGATGTTTTCTGAGTTCTTCAAACGTCTCGGAAGATGCTTCATCGCAGGTGGAGACTATAATGCTAAGCATCAAGGCTGGGGTTCAAGGTTGTCTACTCCAAGAGGCAGAAATCTCTGGTCTGTTCTCCATGAACTTTCATTAGACACTGTAACTCCAAATTCACCCACTTATTGGCCCACCTCCAGACGCAAAACTCCCGACTTACTTGACTTCTTTATTACAAAAGGACTTAGAACCGTACCTTTTGCCGTCAATACAAGCTCTGATCTTTGCTCTGATCACTCCTCGGTGCACATGGTTCTCTTCGACGCGCCTTCTGAAGCACAAAAGAGACCTAAGCTCATAACAGGTTGCATGGACTGGGACGCATATAGAGACCATTTGAACACCAATATTTCTGTTCCAGGTTCAATTAAAAATCAAGAGGAACTAGAAGAAGCCGTCGAAACTTTTACAAAAAGTATACAAGATGCAGCATGGTCCTCATCAACATCTAGGTCACAAAGAGCAGTGAACTTGCCCCAGTATCCTATGTACATAAGGGACTTAATCAGGGCAAAGAGAAGAGCTCGTAAAGTATGGCAGACTAATAGACTTCCTTCAGACAAACAAACTTTTAACAGATTGAACAACGAACTTAAAAGACATATTCAAAAATTCAAAAGCACTAACTACGACAATTTTATTAACAACCTTTCGACAGACGATGGAAGTTTATGGAGACACACAAGGAATCTTTTAAAGCATCGTGAGGTGTCAGCACCCCTACGAAGAGAGGATGGTTCTTGGGCTGTTTCGGACGAAGAAAGATCTGAACTCTTTGCTACTCATCTTTCCTCTGTTTTTAAATCACATACTGACTTCGTTAATACAGAACATGATATTTTCGTACAAAATAACTTAGACATACCATTACAGCTCACACTACCACCACCTCCTTTCACACCATCACAAGTTGCACAAGAAATTAGACAATTACCGAAAAGAAAAACCCCTGGTCATGACTTGATAAATGCTGAGGCGCTCCAGCAAATGCCAAGGAAAGCTCTAGTGTTTCTCACCACAATCTTCAATTGCATTCTTAGGACCACAAAATTTCCAATACAATGGAAATACTCTCATATAACCATGATTAAAAAGCCAGATAAAGAAACTAACAATCCTTTTTCATATAGACCGATTAGTTTGCTTCCAGTGTGTTCTAAATTATTTGAAAAACTATTATACTCACGACTATTACATATACTAACAGACAAACAGATTATTCCTGACCATCAATTCGGGTTTCGAAAATTACATTCAACAACACATCAATTACACAGGGTAACTGACTACATATCGACAGCACTAGAGCGAAAACTATATGCAACCGGAGTATTTCTGGATGTCGCCCAAGCTTTCGACAAAGTATGGCATCAGGGGCTTCTCTTCAAACTCAAGACCATACTTCCACCAACCTACTACTTAATTCTTCACTCCTTTCTCTCAGACAGATTTTTCTCCGTTCGGCATGGTTCAGGTCTGTCCTCAATTCGACCTATCTTAGCTGGCGTACCTCAGGGGTCAATCTTAGCCCCACTACTGTACATAACATACACACATGACATTCCTCAAAGTATCCACACACTTACAGCAACCTACGCAGACGACACTGCTATCATTACTAGACACGATAATCCTACACAGGCATCACTTAACCTACAACATCACTTACAAAAAATTAACGATTGGTGTAAACTATGGAAAACTCAAATAAATTATCAAAAGTCACAACACATTACATTTACTCTAAGACTAGAAACATGCCCTGCTGTATACTTAAACAACATACCGATTCCACAAACAGATAGAGTACAATACCTAGGCCTGACGTTTGACAGAAGAATGACATGGGGTCCACATGTAAAGAAAAAACGTGCATCACTAAATCACAGATTAAAACTATTGCATTCATTATTAAGACGGCATTCGAAATTAAAAGCAAGACAGAAATTAAATATTTATACATATCTATTAAAACCTCTCTGGACTTACGGACTACAAATATATGGAATTGCAAAACCAACACACATAAAACGACTTCAAACTTTTCAGTCTAAGATACTACGACTAATTACCCAAGCACCCTGGTACGTGAATAATAACACTTTACATACTGACTTACACATGCCAACGATCAATGAACACATACGAACTTACTACAAACGATTCCATAATAAATTACATGGACACTCCAACCAGCTAATTAATGAAATGGCCACGACTATTATGCCGGAGAACTCCAGAAGACGACTGAAAAGGGTCTGGATGAGGGACCTACTTACGTAATTGTATGTAAGTAAGTAAAAGCCATGGAAAGGATGCCGCTGGGTATTGCTTTTCCTCATGCCTATCAAGCCATTTTATTTATTTATTTTTTTTTTTTTATTATTATTTTTTTTTTTTCTCATGACTCTGCCAGCACATCTGCTGATTGTCAATAGTTATAATTGACAGGTGCGGATAAATATATGTAAGTGCAAAAAAAAAAAAAAAAAAAATACATTTATATATACAAATTTCAATTTTTATATTGCTCTAATCTATACAATTAAATATTAAATGATACCAGTGATAGCATTCATGAAAACCACATATGTACTATATGTACAACTTCGTTGCGTGAGATTTGTAATCGGTGCCCCGAGATACTACCATGTCTCTCACCACTACACTGAGTTAAAGTGGCTCTTCCCCTCCAATCGAAGACAACATTCCTCTATCATATCATCAACAATCATCGTCCTTCTTACGCCTACAACCCTCTCCAATTCAAGTCCTCAGTCCAGTCCCTTTCCACAAGATCTCGACCTTCCAACCTCTACATTCCTTCTCACAGATCTGCCACGTTCCAAAACTCCTTCATAGCTCGCTCTGTTGAATTTTGGAATTCCATTCTTATCATAATTCGGCATTCTTCATCCCTGTCTACATTCAAAACCCTCCTATTCCAATTCCTGTCCCCAAAACAGTCAGATACCCGCTAACCGTGTATGAAAAACTACATATTACTCATAATAATGTATTTACATATAACTCATAACTAGTGTTGCCCAAAATCGGTCTTGTTCTTGCACTTTTCGAGACCAAGACCAAGGCCTCTTAACTGTTGCAAGACCAAGACCAGGACTGGTAAAAAAAATCGATTTTTTAAAAAAAATAGTTCAAAATAGTTAATAATACTTGACAATCTTAATTAATATAACTAACATAATTCTGCATTCAACTCCTATAATTTTTCATTCGGGTTTATTTAGGTTTCTCCTACCTAAAAAATTACAGTGATATCTCTATAGTAATAAGCTAATAAGTAACTGTTGCGAGAGTCTTGCTCAAGACCAAGACCATAACCAAAACTGAGTTTGCAAGACCAAGACTCTTCTCGGTCTCGCATTTGGGCAACACTACTCATAACTGAAATACTTATTAGCAGATTCGACTTTTTTTTTTTTTTTTTTTTTTTTTTTTTTTTTTTCTAAAAGTGTATATTTATATTTTACAATTGTACAGTTTCAAGTATCTTGGCTAGGTTCAAGAGTTTTGTATATAGATTTTTTTTTTTTGTCTTTTTATTTTATTTTGCATGTAGTATGTAAAACTAATATTTTCTTTATTGATTTAGCTTTATCTTTACTTTTTATGTTTTTTTTTTATTTGGCCAGATACAAAATTTTAATTTTGTAATGTCAGTTCTGCGCATGCGTTAACCTTACACATATACTCTTTATTTCGTCTCTTATTAAGTGACTTTATTAACAGTGAAATAATTCATGTTATATGTGAAAAAGTAGTGTAAACTGTTAAGTTAACAATTAAGTTGAAACTGGACATAAACAAGGTGAGTAATCACTTATTTATAACGGCATTGTGAACAATGTAAATAGACCTGAGGATAGTGATAGATAACAAGCCGGCCATATACATTCGTTAATCCGACCAGTGGGCTGCTGCCCTTTGGCGGAAGCAGATCTACGTTACTTAGACTTCCACAAACTCGCGTAATATATACGTAATTGATAAAGGACATTTTTTTTTTCAAATTATTACAGTTACCTCTAATTAAATTAATATGAGATGCGCTATTTTCATATGGTAATGTCGAGCAAAGGTAACAATCGAACTTTAAGATCTAGGAGTCTCGATACCACAAAGAGTTCACCCATCAAGAAAAGGGCTAGACGCTCTAAAAAAAATACCCCGCCAGCTACACCAGAGAGCTCAGTTGACGAAGTTGAAAATCAACCTGGCACATCATCACAAAATATGTCAACACAAGTTATACCAATACAAGGTACGCTAGAAGAATCGCCTTTTTTTACAGCTAATCCATTCCAAGTGCTGTCAAACACACAGAATGAACAAATGGAAGCAGTACCCATCCCTAGTGAACCTAAACCTCCACCAATATTCGTTAGAAATATAAAAAATTTCCAATTAATGTGTCAACAATTAAATAATATAGTGGGCTCAGGTAAATACGTATGCCAAAGCCGCACTAATGACACGAAATTAATGCCTGACACCCCAGATACGTACAGAAAAATTGTCAAGTATTTATCTGACACTAAGGCGGATTATCACACATATCAACTGCGCCAAGAGAGAGCGCTCAGGGTGGTGATCAGGAGATTACACCCATCAACACCGCTGGATGCCATTAAAGAAGAACTAACTGAGATGGGGTTCCGTGTTCGACAAATAGTGAATATATTCAAGGAAGATAGAGAACAGCCTGGTACAAAAAATAAAATACCGCTCCCACTATTCTTCGTTGACCTTGACCGAACGCCCCAGGTCGAAGAAATCTACAAGGTCACACGCCTTTATTACACTAGCGTTGTTGTAGAAAAGCCCTACACTAAGCGCGACATTGTACAATGCCATAACTGCCAGGCTTATGGTCATACGAAACGCTATTGCCACCACATTCCTAGATGTGTCAGGTGCGGTGATCAACATAAAACTGAGGACTGCCAGAAGTCCAGAAGAACACCAGCAGTATGCGCTTTATGCCACCAAGGGCACCCAGCGAACTACAAGGGTTGCCAAACATATAAGGAACTGAAAGCAAGAATTTATGCAGCTCCAAGAGAAGAACGGCCATCCAGGCCACCAAGACAACCCTCTAGAACTGTAAATACAAGAGTGTCCTATGCTCAGATGTTCAAAGGAGACACTGCACCCACACAAACTCAGGCCCTGCCACAAGAACCTCAACCTCGAGTATTCACATCTCAACCACAAGACCCTTATCCCATCTCTGAACCTAGGCCTAATAACCAGACATTCATTCCTCCTCCTCCCAATGCCACTGACCTCACAAGCCTATTGACTTCTTTCCTCTCTGAATTCAGGTCACTCATCACTCCTCTCATTTCCTTGCTTACCAATGTTGTATCCAACCTCATCCCACTGTCGAGAAATCCTTAAATGCCCCCAATCAAATCCCTCTCCGTTCTCCTTTGGAATGCGAATGGTATTCGAAATCACGTCAACGAACTAACAATCTTATTACAGGACAAAAACATTGATATAGCATTAATAACTGAAACTCGACTTACCAACAAACGACCACTTAACATCCCCAACTATCATATCTATCGAACCGACCATCCTGATGGAACAGCACATGCTGGCACTGCCATAATTATCCATCAATCCCTTTCCCATCATCTATTCCCTTTGCTAACCCATAATTTCCTACAATCCACTGCCGTGATAATCCAAACTTCCCTTTACCCAATAGCAGTAGTCGCAGCATACTCCCCGCCTAAAATACCCATCTCAGAATCCCAATTAACTTCCTTCCTTAACTCCTTAGGACACCACTTCCTTCTAGGTGCAGACTTAAATGCTAAACACCAGCAATGGGGAGCCAGAACCACAAATTCCCGAGGACGAACATTGCTATCTGCACTTAATTCCCATCACAGCAACATCCTCTCACCCAATTCTCCCACATACTGGCCAACAGATCCTAACCGCAATCCCGATCTCCTAGATTTTTTCATCCACAAAGGTCTAGGGTCCCTTCATTATTGCATCTCAAGACTTGATGATCTTTCCTCAGACCATAGTCCCCTAATCCTAACGGTCTCCACATCACCAATTCCCAAACCACCTCCACCTTCATTTATCAGGGGGCCAGTTAATTGGAACCTCTTCCGTCAAATACTGGATGATAATATTGACCTCAGAGTTTCCTTAAAAACACCCGCAGACCTAGATGAAGCAGTATATTCCATGACTACCTTGATCCAACAAGCAGTTTGGACTGCATCTTCACCTTATCCTTCTAAAAAATACCGCAAAATAAATCCTCTACCCCAAGACCTACTGGACCTTATTAATAGAAAACGATGCTCTAGGACCATCTGGCAAAGAACCAGGCATCCTGATGATCGGAAATCATATAACTATTATTCCAAGCAGGTAAAACAAAAACTGGCTACGTTTAGATCCCAATCCTATAATTCCTATCTTTCCTCACTATCTGCAAGTGATAACTCCCTCTGGAATGTAACTAAAAAAATCCTTAAATTCCAATCCATTTCCCACCCCCTCCGCCGTGATGATGGTTCCTGGGCTTCGTCAGATGAGAATAGAGCAGAAGAGTTTGCTAAACATCTATCGTACACATTCACTCCTCATCCTGAACTCCATCCCTCCCATACTGCTGAAGTTAAAGAATTCCTCTCTTCACCGATTCCTCTCTCCTTACCTCCTAAAGCCGTCAACCCCTCTGAGGTCAAATTCCTTTTAAAGAACCTAAAACCTCGCAAATCTCCAGGACACGATCTCCTTACTTCCCAGATCCTCAGACAACTTCCCAAAAAAGCAATTATATTCCTTACATACCTATTCAACTGTATCCTCCGCACAACCCACTTTCCTCTGGTGTGGAAACACTCCATAATTATCCTCTTTCCTAAACCAGGTAAACCTGTTAATTGTACATCATCCTATAGACCGATAAGCTTACTTCCGATCCTTTCCAAAATCTTTGAGAAAATCCTTCTCAAACGCATCCTACCCATACTGGAATCCCACAATATCCCTTCCCATCAGTTTGGATTCCGCTCAAGACACTCCACTGTCCAACAAGGCCTTCGCGTTGTGGACCACATATCCTCTGCACTTGAAAACAAGCAATATTGCACTGGTGCCTTTCTGGACGTAGCTCAAGCTTTCGACCGGGTGTGGCACGATGGCTTGCTTTTCAAGCTCAAAACCCATTTACCTCAACCCTTGTATCTAGTCCTCAATCCTACCTTTCAAATCGCTCCTTTCAAGTCCGCTGCGGCACTGAACTCTCCAAACATTATCCAATTGAGGCTGGTGTCCCACAAGGCAGTGTCTTGGGCCCAGTTCTCTACATCCTTTTTACCGCTGACATCCCTTCAAGTCCTGATACCTTCCTAGCAACATTTGCTGATGATACTGCCATCCTATCCTCCCACTCGGATCCTCTAATTGCGTCCCGGAACCTGCAAAGACACCTCTCCTTCATTGAGCAGTGGTGCAACAACTGGCGCATCAAAATTAATGAATCAAAATGTAAACATGTAACTTTCACTCTTCGACGCAGATCCTGTCCTCCAATCCTTTTTAATTCAATTCCTCTTCCCTACTCAGACACAGTCCGATACCTTGGCTTCCTTCTGGACAAAAGACTGACTTGGAACCCACATACGAGACTTAAAAGACAAGAGCTTAACCGACGATTTGGTCAGCTATATAGACTACTAAACAGAACATCTCATCTCTCAACAGAAAACAAATTATTAATCTACAAGACCATACTGAAACCTATCTGGACCTACGGACTTGAGCTGTGGGGGACAACTAAATCATCGAATATCAAACGCATCCAATCCTTCCAGTCTAAAGTCCTTCGAACAATAGTCAATGCTCCATATTATGTCACGAACAAGACCCTACACCATGACCTTAACATCCCATATGTCCATGACATCATCCCATCCAGATTCTCCAACTTTCACCAGAACCTCATACATCATCCCAATCCTCTAGCCCAATCCCTATCCAGCTCCGAGCATCCATACCATCCCCCTCGAAGGTTGAAACGGCAGTGGCCTCGAGATCTTTTGTAAATATGCCTTTGGAGTCCTGGCAATGGCCAGCTTCTCCACTCATGTCCTGAGCGTCTGTGGCTCTAGTGCCCTCTTCCAGTCTCCACTGGCTTCTAATACTAGTGATGCGGCTGGAAAAGTGGCGCTGGGATCTTCCGGAGTCTTGCTTTGCCTTCCACGTGTGGGGGAAAAAGCCTGGTTCGGAGATTCTTGGGCGAATGTATATATTGTATATAGTTATGATTGTGTTTAGAAGTTTTTATTTTATTTTATTTGTTTATTATTATTATTTTTTCTTTTCTTTTTACTTATCTTCTTCATCAGTATTATTTATTTACTTCTTATATTTATATTTATTTCTTTATTATTTGTATATATTGTATGAATGAGAACTTTTAGCCCTAATGCTTATAGCCCTCCAGCAATGGCTGCATGTATTATTATACAATAAATAGATAAAAAAAAAAAAAAAAAAAAAATTTTGTAATTTTTTTGTTATTCTGAAGGGACTTCGTCCCAGAATAAAATTATTTTCTGTGTTCTATTATTATATGTATATGTAAATAATATTTTCGGAGTCCGTATTATATTAAGCTCATGTTACGTATGAAAGCCTGTTCAGTGAGCTCTGGTACGCACTTTATCCTTTATTTAGTTAGCAAATTCTTAAATATTTTATATTAAATTATTTTTATATCAAAGATTAATTTATATGAAATGATTAATTATTTCAAATAAATAAATTAAATGTACTTTAAAGAAAGCTAATATTGAAAAATAGCCATTTCTGCTCTGTTAGAGAACATCAACCAGAATAAAACCTACATTGTATTAAAAACTGCTTAATAATACACTGATATACTCAGTTTAACAAAATCGTTAGAGCCATTTTTGAGAAAATCGGAAAATGTGTTAAAGCGATTATGTAAAGTGTGACTTCCGGTTAACAAATTTTGACGAAAAAGTTGGTGTAACATTCAAGTTATATACAAACTTAAACGAAAAAATTCTGGGAAGAAAGTTATAAAGAAAATAAAAATGTTTTGGGCCCTAACTAGCTAAGTATATATTCTATGGAAAAATCTATAATAAAACGTTTGAAAGGTAATTAAATTACAAAAAAAAAATCATCGGAATCGAACCAGTATTAGCGATGATACAGCTTATTCTATTCTTTACAAATGTTTTAATTTATTACTTTCCTACCTATACTAGGTAAGGAAAGTATTGCGATCGGGTCAAATTTCCGATATGCGGTTTTCGACGGATCTACACCTTTCAGAGCCTCCTGAGTCCGAAAAACATATTTTTAGCCATAGGGCTCTCCGTCTGTCTGTCTGTGCCAAGATTTCCTCGGAAACTAGGGATCCGATTTTGTTGCTTCTTTTTTTATATTGTAGGGTTTTTACTACTGATACCTGTTACAGAAATTCGGTGCTCCATGAGCAATAGCTTGTGCGCAATAAATGAAAAACATGTCTTTTTATAGACTGCAGCGCAAAAACGGCTATAAAGATTTTGATGAAAATATCCTATAATGTTCTAATCATTGTTCTTTCAATTTTCGTATATAGACTAAATTCCCGAAAAAATTCAGGAAAAAAGTAATAAAGAAAAGTAAAGTGTTATGGTGGCTAAGTCCCTAAGTATATATTATACGGTAAAATTTATAATAAAACTTTTGAAAGGTAATTAAATTGCCAACAAAACAAAAAAAAATCATCAGAGTCGAAATAGTATTAGCGACGAAACAGCTTATTCTATTTTTTACACATTTTTTTTCGGAAACTAGTGAACTGATTTTGTTGCTTCTTTTTTTTATCTTGTAGGTTTTGACTACTGTGAAAAAAGATGACTAAGTGAAAGTAAGAAAATCTGATGCCCGTATCACACTATTTCCCCTACTTTTAGTAGAAATTATTATTTGATAAAATTTGACTATGGAAAAAAGTTTTTGATCGGCAATATTAGTAAGTATTGAAATTTTTACACTGATGTACCTTAAGCCGGTTTACATTGTTTTAGTTTATCAAATAAATCGTACTCAAATCTTTTCTTTAAATAAATGTAATGTATTTTTTTTTTTTTTTCTTTATAGATATATGTAAAGATATAAAATCTTTTCTGAAATAGGTAGGGAAGTCGTGTCGAGTGGACACACCAGATTTTTTTTCTTGTTTTGAGGTCCTTAATTCATATTTTCAATTTGGCTACTCAATCCTCAAACACCCTGTTAATTGCATAGATAGGTATGTAAAGTAAAAAAAAAAACACAATATCCAAAATGTTTTAATTCATAATTAATTTATATTTATTCTGTTTATTCTGTTATTTCTCCTATTTTGGGTGTGTTGAAGTTTTTTTATTTGTTACAATAAATTAGGCCATTTTTCACCAACATTTTATTATTACGCATCAATTTGACGTTTCGACCATACTAAGGGTCATTTTCAAAACTTGATGAGTCCTCCTAATATGTTCATCCTTAATATTCTAATTAATATGTTCAGTGAACATTAACTTCTCAATTTATATAGGGGCTTAGCCCACGTCATTTTATGAAGGGACTGAAATGCAGTCCCTCCAGAAATGACGTTAATAGGATGTTAATAGCCCCCCTGAGGTTCGGTCCATGGTCGGTCTGTTTCGGAGAAAGAAATATAGGTCGTCGTGCGCCTGCTGACTCCGAGCAGCCACAATCCATGGATCTAGACCGATTTGTCTCACTGTCCTTAAACCCGAGAAAGTTGGTGGGAGGGACATTGCCAGATTGGCCCCAAAGGGATCGACTATAGAGCTACGGGTGGCCTGCCGCTGCACCATGGAAACCATGGTTCGTAGCAACGTGAAGTTGGGTGATACCCTCCAGGCTATCTGAGCTCCCACAAGTATCACACGTCTGTAAGGAGACCACATCTCGCGGCCATTGATCTTCATGGTCTGTAGTGCCAACCGAAAAAAAAAAAAAAAAAAAATATATATATATATATATATATATATTTTTTTTTTTATATATATGTTTTTATTATTTTTTTAGTATAGCCTTAAGTTTATAAATAAAGTTTGCAATTATATAAATTATATGTTTATATATGTATATATATTTATATATATAAGTTATATATAATTTTCATCTTTCAAAGTAAAGTTACTGCATCTTATTTAATAGAGTCTAAAAATATTAACTGTACGAAACAATTTACAATATTGAAATGCATTCCCTCCAGAAATGACGTGGGCTAAGCCCCTATAAAAATTGACAAGTTAATGTTCACTGAACTTATTAATTAGAACATTAATGATGAACATATTAGGAGGACTCATCAAGTTTTGAAAATGACTCTTAGTATGGTCGAAACGTCAAATTGATGTGTAATAATAAAATGTTGGTGAAAAATGGCCTAATTTATTGTAACAAATAAACAAAATTTATATTTAAGTAAATTTTAATCGTAATATTCAATGAGCAACTAGTTATTTCGTACGAATGATTCTCGTGGTATATTAGTCAGTCAGCAAATTGTAACTAATATACCCTTGTTATGTAAATATTTATAAATGAAAGGTAATTTATATTGAAAATTTGTAATATCAGAAACGTTAATTAAATTCGGTTCAACTTTGTTTACCGTGATGAATATTTAGTCGCCCGCATTAATAGGCTTGAAGCGAGATGAAAACAGAAATGAAAAGTAAATATGTCGATTTATCGTTGCCAGTATATTAATTAGACCCTAATAGAATATGGAAATGGCATCAATACACGTGCCGTAACTAGGATACAGTCAAACATATTTTGCATTTTTACTTTCACTTATTTATATCTGAAATATATAGTTAGTGTAAGTATTGCGATCGTGACAATTTTGAGTCTGAGTTTTCAACGGTACACTTTTTGAGGTACCCTGAGTCCAAATAACCAAGTCCCGAAAAATGGTCTGTGTGTTTGTATGTTAGCAGTCTAGTTCAAAAACTACAAGTCGTAGGAAACTGATATTACGTATTTAAGATAGGTACATGCCTTTGATGTCCTGGCAACTTTTTCCTTAAAATCGGCTAACCAGAAGTGTCACTTTAAATCAACGCTGAAAAACATTTTTAAAATTTTCTCAAAAACGGCTCTAACGATTTTGATTAAATTCGGGGCATCATTGTATAAGAAAGTGATCTTAAATATCATTTAGGTCTTATCTCCGTTGATGTCACTTTACAGGGCTTAAATGCCCAATGTTCATATACGTCTTCTTCTAAAGTATCTTTAATATGGTTTATTTAAAAAAATGAACTCTCTTTCATTGACATTAGCTATAAAGAATGGCTGAATATGAAGTTTGAAAGAATATGATAATTGGAAACTGGAGAGAAAAAAAAATATGCTTATCTAAATTGAAAATGAATCTCCGAAAATAACAGTCAGAAGGTATACGTATAATATATCGTTGGAAAGCGGAGAATTTTAGAAAAAATAATATCTAATAAATAAAGTTTTAAAAGTTACCAGAGAGTGGCGAAAAAATTATAAAAAATATTTTTTCTGAAACCTAACATTACTTAACGTAAATTACATGTTTTCAAGCAATTTAATTGAATTTTCTTAGTAAATGTAAACTTTAAATTTTTACTTTCACTTACGTATATATGTAATATACAGTAAGTGTAAGTATTGCGATCGAGAAATATTTTGGATCTGACTTTTCGACGGATTAATACGTTTTGAGGTACCCTGAGTCGAAATGACCAAGTCCCGAAAAATGGTCTGTGTGTACAGACACACAGACCATTTTTCGGGACACACAGGTGTTTGTATGTTAGCAGTCTAGCTCAAAAACGAAAAGTCGTACGAAACTGATATCATGTATTTAAGATAGGTATATGCCTTAGTTGTGACGGCAACTTTTTCCTTAAAATCGGCTAACCGGAAGTGCCACTTTATATTAACGCTGAAACACATTTTCACAGTTTTCTCAAAAACGGCTCAAACGATTTTGATTAAACTCGGTGTATCATTGTATAATTAAGAGGTCTTTAATATCAATTAGGTCTTATCCCCATTGATGTCACTTTACAGGGCTTAAATGCCCAATGTTCATATACGTCTTCCTCTAAAGTACCTTTAATATGGTTTATTTTAAAAAGTTAGTTATTTCACATTAATCAGAGTTACGAAAAAATGCTAAATATAACTTTTGAAAGAATTTGATAAGTTAATAAAGAAGAAAAAAATAAAAATGCAAAAAACGTAGCTATAGACTGTACCGGCTAAATCAATGTACCATGATTTCATTGAAACTTCGCTAAAGTCATTCTCTCGACACCCTTCAAATTTATTTATATAACATTCATCAGCGAAAAGAAGCTGAAAAAAAGTTACGAGGGATGGTAAAATTAAATTCCGAATAACTCAAAAAGTATACACTTTTTTGGGAATGTTGTACATGGCTTTCTAAAAGTTTATGGAATAGCCTAAAAACAAAAAAAAATCGTTAAAATCGGATAATTAGGAGATAAGATATGGTCTCTAGTTTTTTTTTTAATACGTTCTGCTGCAATGGTTATATCCTTGGTTTTTGAATTTTGAATGTGTTAATGAGGTAATGCTAATTTTTTTTTAAATGTATTTAAAATCCACCTAAGCAAGTTGATGGCATTGTTAAATAAACTATTTCAGTGTACTAGTGTGAAAGAAGAAATAAAATATAAAATCATTTCATTGATGTATAAATCGTGTGTTTATAATATTAAATACATTTACTGTAGTTTAAATATTATAAATACATTTACTGTAATTATTTATTAAATTTTAAATTGGTCCATAATCGTCTTGTCTTTTTGGCTACATTCAAGGAATTGCTGTGTTATATATGTGTGCGATGTTATATTGCGTTCCTGGCGTTTGAGAATTTAAAGAGAAAAAAGGAATTATTTTTTATTTTGGGAAAGTGTTTATTATGCTATGTCTATTGTTTAATATGGCTTATTGTTGATAATTTGTAAGAGTATTGTTATAAAGGGGGAGAAAAAAGAAAAGAAAAATATAATATAAAATTAATGTCCGTATGGATTGATAAGCATGCTATGTACGAATCAGCCCTATGTACTAGGGCAGCATTACTTTTAATAAAGTATTTCTCTATAAATAATTAGGTATTAAAGTTAATTCCAAAATATTGTCATATAACTTTTTAGAAAACTAAATTAGTGAATAATTCGATAGATCTTCTCTTTGTGATATTCCACTTCATTCTACCATTTCATTGTACTTGTGTGAAAAAAGAAGTGAAATACAAAAATATTTCATAGATACGTTTATAACCCTAAATATATTTACTGTAGTTTAATAACTCTAGATCTCATAATATATTTAAATATTTAGATATCTATCGTCCGTTTATTCTGAAAAATCATCATGTAACCTTTTAGAAAATTAAATTAGTGAATAGTTTGATGAAATTTCCTTTTGTGATGTTATAACAGTATCCACTTACAATTAGTGTGACAACTTTTGACCTGTCTATGAGAGACACTGCAAATCTCTTAATTCCGTTTTAATAAACTTTGCAATGGAAAATAACAGTTTAATGACTTATAGTCGTACAAACCATAATCAATGGATCGAACAATCCGTAATCAACGAATCGTACAATCCATCATCAAAAGGTGATATAATAAATAGGACTTTTGTTATTTTAATAGCATTTGTGTTTTTTTAGCTTTAGCTCAGTTTAAAATGCAATTTAAAACATTTTATAATAGCCTAACATGGCCAGAAAATAATTTTTATTGAAAGTTCAAAGAGTAAGTGAAAGTTGTGTGTTTCGTGCACCAGATTTTTTTTAAAGGTTTGAAAAAAGTATATAAAAACCACCGACTCAAGCCAATGCGATTGTTTAAAATACCAATTAATTTTATTTGTGTGAAGTGAAGTATAAAAATATTTCATGGAGATATTTATAACCTTAAATAAATTTACTGTAGTTTAATAACTCTAGATATGATATTATATTTAATTAATTAGGTATCTATCGTCCATTTATTCCGAAAAATCATCAAGTAACTTTTTAGAAAATTTAATTTGTAAATAATTTGATGAATTTTCCCTTTGTGAAATCTCAACATTATCCACTTACAATTAGTGTGATAACTTTTGACCTATCTATACCAGGCAGTGAAATTCTCGTAATTTCATTTAAGTAAACTTTGCAATGGAAAATAACAGTTTAATAACTAAGAGTCCTACAATCCAAAATCATTTATAGGTTAAATATTCAGATATACTTTCAAATATCTCTAGGCGTATATGAGCCTTTCTGTTAACAATTTTTACATATTTTATTCATCCGTGTAGATTAATTTTTATTTTGCTTCCTCATTATCGAAGGTAGAGAAGCATTGTGTTCAAGCGAGAGGTTAAAAAAAAATTGTACTCAATATCGAAAATTTTAACTCGCGTTTTACGTTTCAGACATCAAGGATCAAATTTGGTTCGGTGTTTGTCTGTATGTAGTCAAATCGATGTAACGGGTATATCACCTTCCTTCATCCAATTGATGAAGTTTTCAGGAACTGTGCGGGTTGATGCCGAGATGGTCCGATATCAATTCTATTAGATTCTAACCAGCACTTTACCGTTTACGCAAGCACAAATGTATTTTTGTAGATTTGCCAATATTTCAGAAATGGCTCGTTCGATTTGGCTCAAAATTGGAAAAAAAAAAAAAAAAAAGGTGGGTATTTATGAAAAAATAATGTAGGGTTAATCTTATTGAATTTTGTGCGTTGCTTTCTTTTATATATATATGACCAAACGTGTTTTCCTTGATACGTCTATATCTATATCTCACTGAAAACCTTGCCAACTTTTTTTTTTTGTTTATTATTTTCAATAATCAATCATTGTGATCGACCAAAAAATTCCAAAACTTAACTCCCTCTCAAAATTTGAGGTTTCACGTTTCAGGATGCGTAAAAATCGAAAAACAAATAAAAATTTTTTTCTCCGTTCGCCGTACGCCGTACGCGCATTATCTCCGAAACTACCAATTTTTTTAAAATTTGGATATAAAATCAGAGGTCACCCGAGGAAGATCCTCCTTCATCGGCATTACTATCCGCCTTTTACTTTCAAAATGGCAGCCGAAAAACCTGCGTTGCTGTAGACTGTAGCTCCTAAAAGAATGTACCGATTTCAATGAAACTTCGCTAAAGTCATTTTCTCAACGCCCTTTAAATTTATATAACATATTTATATCTATATAACATACTTCAACGAAAAGAAGCTGAAAAAAAAGTTACGAGAGATGGTAAAATTAAATTCCGAATAACTTAAAAAGTATACACTTTTATATGTTTTTTTATTTAAAGTTTACGAAATTTCCTTAAAAAATCGTTAAAATCGGACAGTTAGGAGCAAAAATATAGTCTCCATTTTTTTTATATGTTCTACTCCAAATGTTATATCCTTTGTTTGTTTTTTAAATTTTGAATGTGTTACTGAAGTAATGCTATTTTTTTTCAGCATATTACTAATGATTTAAAAAATAAAAGTCTAGTCCAATAATTGGATCACCTTTTATTTATTTTTCTTTGTAACTAGGAAGGTAATGTTACTTTAGATGTATAATTGTTAGGAAATAATAAACCACTGTGAAATAATTTTCAGCGTTTTTATTTTTAGCTCTCATAATTAATTAAAATAAAACACAATATATAGAAATTTTAGAAAAACCTACCCCAATATAGAAGAGACATTTAGCATGACCGAGTGAGTTCCATAGAGAGCCTATAGAGAGCGACCGGGTGATAATGGTCATTCGATGACGTAGGTCGCCTAGAGACTAGACCACACGTGGGATCTATTTGGGCGAATTTATCTGGCGCCATGGATCTCTCCAAAATAGAGCAAATATTCTAAGTTTTTTTTCTTATTATTTATTATTTTCTGTTGACTGTAACAATTAACAATAATGTATAACATAAACTGATATTATCATATAAAAAAAACACTGCAAATTATTTCAGAATGGTTTATTATTTCCAAACAATTATATATCTAAAGTGACATTACCTTCCTAGTTACAAAGAAAAATAAATAAAAGGTGATTTCAATTATTGGAGTAAACTTTTTTCTTTATTCATTAGTAACATGCTAACATAGCATTTCTACAAGAACAAATTCAAAATTTAAAAACCAACCAAAGGATATAAACTTTTGGAGTAGAACAAATAAAAAAAAACTGGAGACCATATCTTTGCTCAGAATTGTCCGATTTTAACGATTTTTTTTTTAGGAAATTCCATAAACTTTAAAAAAACCAAAACATTTTTTTAAAAACCTTTAAAATCTGATATCTTTACTAATAGTGCTTTGATTTTGATGAAACTTTCTTATTTTTTTAGGAAATTTAAATAGTTTTGAAACATCTTATTACAATATCAATAAAAAAGTGTAAACTTTTTTAGTTATTCGGAATTTAATTTTACCACCCCTCGTAACTTTTTTTCTAGCTTCTTTTCGTTGAAGTATGTTATAAATATAAATTTAAAGGGCGTCGAGAAAATTACTTTAGCGAAGTTTAATTGAAATTGGTGCATTCGTTTAGGAGCTACAGTCTATAGCAAAGCAGGTTTTTCGGCCGCCACTTTGAAAGTAAAAGGCGGATAGTAATGTCGATGAAGGAGGATCATCTTCGGGTGACATCTGATTTTTATATCAAAATTTGAAAAAAAAAAAATCGGTCCAGTAGTTTCGGAGAAAATGTGCGGACGGCGTACGTCGTAAGGAGGACGGACAAAAAAAAATGTATTCGTTTTTCGAATTCTACGCATCCTGAAACGTGAAACCTCAAATTTTGAAAGGGGGTTAAGTTTTTGAATTTTTTGGTTGATCATAATGGTTGATTATTGAAAATAATAAACCAAAATTTCGGCTTATTATGAGATAAAACAAAATAAATAATAATAACTCAAATATTACTGCCTATTAAGAAGATCTGAGCAGAAACGAAATCGTTCTCCATAGTTAACAAAGTCAAATACCTCACCTCCACAATAAAATCAGCGAATGACCAGAGGTCGGAAAGAGATGCTATGTTAATATAAGGTGGAAATATTAAATGCAATGTATTATGAGAGCAATAAATTAATTTGCCTTACTTCAATTGATTACTTCCAATATTGTATCCACAATAATAATCAAAAATATCTGGTGCGCGCAACACATAACTTTGACGTGCAACCTATCTACTTTGAATAAAAATTATTTTCTGGCAATGCTGGGCTATTATAAAATTTTTTGAAGTGCATTTTAAACGCAGCTAAAGCTTAAAGCTTACAGATAACAATTCATTAAGACCATTATAATTACAAAATATCTATTTAATATACCGACAAAAGGCAATAAAATTCTAGTCACTTATAAACTACACAACTTTCTTTGCTTTTATAAACCACAGAAAGACTAACTCCAATTTCAACATTTTTAAGTGATGTCATTTTAGTGATATTTTTATTTGAAAAAGTTATCTATGCAGACAATGAGTAAGTTGATTTCGGAGGTGGTGATTGCAGTGTTGAAATATAGAACTGAGAATAAAAGTATAAATTTAGGTACTTATTTCTTATGAAAAATGTTCTTAGGAAAGATACTTTATTAAATATCTGTAGAAAAAAGGTTTTTTTAGTCTCAACAATTAAAAAAGTATGTTTTAAATTTATCCAAATTTTCACCTCTTCCGGGAAAAAACTAGAGACCATATTTTTCCTCCTAATTGTTTAACGATTTTTTTTTTTTTTTTTTTTAGGAAATTCCATAAACTTTTAAAAACCATAATACAATATCCTCAAAAAAGTGTATACTTTTTGAGTTATTCGGAATTTAATTTTACCATCCCTCGTAACTTTTTTTCTAGCTTCTTTTCGTTGAAGTATGTTATATAGATAAATTTAAAGGGTGTCGAGAAAATGACTTTAGCGAAGTTTCATTGAAATCGGTCTATAGCAATGCAGGTTTTTCTGCATATTTTTTTTTTATCCTTTATTAACTTATCAAATTCTTTCAAAAGTTATATTTAGCATGTTTTCGTAACTCTGAATAATGTGAAATGATTAACTTTTTAAAATAAACCATATTAAAGTTACTTTAGAGATAGACGTATATGAACATTGGGCATTTAAGCCATGTAAAGTGACATAAATGGGGATAATACCTAATTGATATTAACGACCACTTAATTATACAATGATACACCGAGTTTAATCAAAATCATTAGTGCCGTTTTTGAGAAAATTGTGAAAATGTGTATCACCGTTGATATAAAGGGCTCAGTCACCAGCACAATGAGGAATCCGGCCAAACCAGTCCGTAAGGACCTATCATACTCTAATGTCATTGGCGGAACAAGCAACGAATCACAGCAGCCCACTGCCTCCCACCACCAGACACAAAATAGCCCGACCCCAGCTATCACCAGCACACTTGAAACCCAGCCACCTAAGACAACAGAATCAACTCTAGTAACCCTCGTTGAGAAGATGTTGGACAGGATGGACACGATGTTAAATTTTATAACAACTCTCCTTCAAACCGTGATGCCCATCAAGAAAAATGACTAAACACCTCGTAGTCAACCTGAACATCAGAGGCCTCCTATCAAAGTCGGCCGAACTAGAGCTTCTCCTACAGCAGCACAGACCATCGGTTGTGGCACTGACTGACACAATGTTGCCCGCATCGTCTCGAGTATTTTTCCAGGGGTTTACTGTGTACCGGGAGGTGTGCCCCCCTGGGAGAGCTGAGGGCGTCGCTATACTGGTCAGAAGAGATGTACCTTCAAAAACCATCACTAACCCAGTGAAACCTACCGAGGGAACTCACATAGTCACAGTGGACGTACCATTTAAAAATCGCTATACGTTCACCTGTGTTTATAGGAGACCGAGGGCAAATCTCACATCTGTGAAGCTCCTGCTACAACACGCCCAGGCGAGGAGTCGGCATGTAGTCATTGGTGACTTTAATGCTCGACACTCTTCCTGGCTCTGTGGTAGCGACAATCCCCTGGGGAGGTACATCACTAAGACCAGCCTGGCCGTCTTTCACCCAGGTGTGCACACTTTTCGACACGCAGCCCGCCCTGATTGGACCTCAACGTTAGACCTGCTGTTAACCAGAGATCAGCACACCATTACGGACTGCCACGCACTACCGTATGGTTCCTCTGATCACCGGCCTGTGCTCTACACTTTCGAGGGCATGCCAGCCACACCGACGGCGAGCAAGTATCTACTAAACAAGGCAAATTGGAAAGAATACAGATCTTGCGTTGAGAACACAGTACCAGCTATTACACCGTGCAGAACTCGAGATGAGGTGGATAGTGCTGTGAAAGTCATCACCACAACCATCCAGGATTCAGCCAATCGTAATATCCCCAGGTTCATCACACAGCCCAACTACATCAGAAGACCACCGCGGCACATTCTTGCGCTGATAAGCCAACGGAACAACATCAGAAACATCTTCCAGCGCACCCGCGATTATAGTCTGAAGCCGGCCATCAATGCGATGACCCGGCAGATAGCTAGCCTCATGCGTGACTGGAAAACTTCTCTCTGGCATGATCAGCTACAGAGGACACACGATGATCACCGCCAGTTCTGGAGACTCATCAGGACTTTCGTCAGCAAGAAGAGAAGTGTGCATCTGACAGAAGGTGACGCGCTGCTAACACCCGGGGAACAGGCTGAACTACTGGCGAAAAGCTATGCAGCGGGTGTCTGAGCGGACGAGAAGTGCCCCTCCTGTACAGGATGGACTATATCCCAGCCTCACCGAGAAGCCCGTTTTCTCCAGTATTAACCAGCTTGAGTCGGTACTACGGCGCACTAAGGGAAACAAGGCGTCAGGACAGGACGAGATACCGTATGTGCTACTGAAGATGCTCCCAAGGAAGGGTAAAGCCTTCCTCCTGAACATCTTCAACTCATGCCTGCGAATCTCGTACTTTCCCACAGCCTGGAAACAAGCAATCGTAGTACCGCTACTAAAGCCGGGGAAGAAAGGAGACGCGGCTGAGCACTATCGCCCAATTAGCCTCCTCTCGCACATCAGCAAGGTCTTCGAGCGCTTGATTCACCACCATTTCATAAAACACTGTAGAGAGAAGAACGTTATACCACCAGAGCAGACAGGTTTCCAACGAGGTGTCGCCTGCGAACATCACCTGGCGAAACTTCAGGCACACACCATAGATCAGATGAATCACAACAGAGCTACGGCACTCATCTCACTGGACTGCAGCCAGGCCTTTGACTGCGAGTCTCACGCGCTGTTACTCCGACGGCTGGAAGAGTACAAGTTCCCAGCCCCTCTATGCCGACTGATCAGAAGCTATCTTAGCGGAAGATCTCTCGTCGTACGAGTTGGTGACGACTACTCTAACCCAGTCGATACCACCTGTGGAGTACCTCAAGGGTCTGCGTTGGGACCAATACTGTTCGTCGTTTTTACGGCGCCAGTAGTGGCACTCAAGCACCCAAACGCAGTGGTAGCACCCTATGCTGACGATATCGGGATCTATGCATCGAGCACTAATGCAAAGAGAGCCCTCAAGCATGCAGAAAAAGCCACAGAAGTCATCGTCGGAGAGCTAGAGAAAAATGGCATCAGAGTAAACCCCATGAAGACTGACGCTATCGTGATGTCGTTCCA
>CAKMRH010000045.1:0-24996 GCA_928085145.1 Nezara viridula | reverse complement strand
TGTTTGCGAATCCGGTGATGTCCAAGTATATTTATGAATATCCTTATGTTTAAACGTCGTACTTTTAATTATCAGGTTTTTCGAGATGGCAAAGTTTATCAGACGGATCCCATTATCATTACTATATTCGTGCAAACTTTCTTTACCAATCGTCGGAATATAAACTTCTTCCCTTCCTACCTTTGCGTTCGCATCACCTACAATTATTTTCATGTAGTTTCGCGGTAGTTTATCATAAACCCATTCGAGTTTATCGTAAAATTCACTTTTGACTTCATCGTCACTGTCTTCGGTCGGACAATGTATGTTTATTAATGCGATTTTAAACCAACGTCCCTGAAATGTAGCTACCGAAATTCTATCACTAAAGAATTGTACATCCCTCAAAGCGGATAGTAATCTACTCCTAATTAGAAACCCGGTACCCAAACAATGATTCCCGCTTCCTCCGTACAAAATAGTGTACTTCCCTTCCCTCATCGAGCCCTCCCCTGGCCAGCGAACCTCTTGCAGAGCCACGACATCCAAATTGTACCCATTTACCTCATTCGCGACCGATTTTAGCCCCCCTGCTGTGTTTAAACTCCTTACGTTCCACGTACCAATATTTAAATCCCTATATTTCAACTTGCACCATGAATCCCCTAAAGCAGTCCCCACCCGGAGACCCGAACGGGGGACTAGTTTACCTCCGGATAATGAGCGTTTTACCTTAGGGAGATCCATGACTTTTTGTGGTGTTTGGTGAACTAAAGATATGTGAGTAGGGCGTTCAATCCTACGTCACACCCTCCAGCAAGTCTGGTGGGCCCCTACCTCCAGCAAGTCTGGAGGTCCCCTCCCTCCAGCAAGTCTGGAGGTCCCCTCCCTCCAGCAAGTCTGGAGGGCCCCTCTCATTGTTGGTCAGCGAGTCCATCGGACTTAGCCGGGAGGAACTTCCAAGGAATTTCCACCGACCATCCCCACATCCGCCACCCGTGGGACGCTCCCCATACGCGGTAATGAGCCCGCGCGAGGATTCTCCATTATTACTTTACATTATAATATCTCCTTAATTTATCCTATATTATGCTTAATATATACTACATTACAGTATACTGCCTCCTTATTTTAATTCTTTTTCGTTTTCTTTATCTCACGTTTTCATTTTATTTCAGCAATACCCCATTATTATTTAATATTTATTATCTCTGTTTTATACTATGTCCAGATTATTTCCATCCTCTTTCAATTAAACTTTTGCTTAATAACTCATAGAATTTATCTATTATAAATCTCCCGTCCATCATATACGTTCCTGTGCTTTCGTTCACATTTTTCCGTTAACCGTTGCAGATGGCACCCTCTGCCAGCTCCCTTCCCTCTCGCTACAATACGTCTCTCTGTTTACGCTTGTTGATAGAGCAGATTCGTTTATTTTTCTTATCTTAGTTTTCTCAGTTATTTGCCTTGCATCCACAAGATCATTGCGATTGTGGTTCTGAAGATGGGAGTAAATATCCCGAAACGTAAACTTGTAAACATGCAATTTTGATAATACAAAAAATATATTTAATTGTTGCTAATTGGAAGTAATCATTGCCAAATAACTAAGAATATCATAAAACTTCCCAGAAAACAGAAGCTTAGTTTTCTCCTTTTCTTCCTCCTTGCTGTTACTCTATTTTCCATATCTCCATCTCTATTTTGTATATATTGATATATTTGCTCATTAATCTTTTTTACATTATTTTTACTTTTTATTCTCTTACACGTAGTCAGTATTTTTTATAGATTTTACGATATCTTAATTTTCAATTTATATCTATTATTTTCTTGTATAGCTTAATATTTCTTTTCTGTCTTTTATACTTTATTCTAAGATTACAATTTTTCATTTTTTATGTTACCTTATTTTCATTATCTTAAATTCATTGGTCTGTGCTTTGTTGCCGTTGTTATTATTTATTTCTTAGTCCTCTGTTAATGTTAATATTACTTTAAGTTTTTCTACCTACATTTTTTAGTCTATACCTTTCACCTTTTTAAATTTTAATTCTTTATTATTCAATGTTTATGTTCCTTATACCTATTGTTATTTGGTTCTTTTCTTAGCACTGATGAAGGCCTGAACTTCTGGCCAAAATGTCAGCAAATGTGAAATTAAATACAATGATTTATTTTTACTATTTTATTTTGACTGATCACCCCAACCATCCTTCTCTTCAATATCTTATTTTATTATTATGAATATTTATTTTACTACTATTTCTTGCTCTATTTATTAAATAATATGAAATACAGAATTCTGGTACACAGCGGAAAGCTAAAATTAATTGATATTAAATTAAGTATTTCTTTAATTTTTTTTTTTGCAGTGCCAACAGTTGATATAAAAGAAGAGGAACAGCAGAATAGTTATTATGGTGAGAAAAAACATTTTAAGTCAACATAGTATTGTTTTGAATTTGTTAATTAGCTCTTTGGCTTGAAACCTCTCGACAGGCAATGCAAAATTGTATAGCCACGGCGTTGTCTTGATGAAGAACCAGTGACTTGTCCTTTCACAATTTTTTCTTTATTCTTTTGTATAGTTCAGTAACCCTGACCCCAGGTTTCCCCACGGCCAATGAAACTGAATAAATAATTTGTCTGCCATGAGCCAGGATTCCAACCTGGGACCTTGAATATTGAATGATCCAGTGCTCTACTACTGAGCAACCCCACTCCTCTGAGTTTTTAGTACATAATTAAATTAATTAATTTCTGAGAATTTTCATAGATAGAAAATTTGTAGGCTAAAATAAGATTTAGCCATCCATGAAGTTTTAGGTAGGTGAATGATAATAGTTTGATAAAAAGAGCTCTGTACCATGGACTATATCTGTTGTTAAGTTAATTATAACCAATTATAACCCCCTTTTTATTACATAATTATTTTTATTTCTGTAGCATTTTGAATTACACAATTGTATCATACATATTTTTAAGTCCTTATATACCTAGTTCTGCTATAAATACTGTTGAACAAGTTGAACATCCTTCAGTATTATTTAGATAATCCTTACCTATATCAGATTATTTTCTTTACATCTCAGGATAATAATCCCAATTAGTTTGTATTTTTCTTTCGCTCCGTTAACATGGAGTGAGGTGATAAAGAAAACCTAGTAGCTGTGATCGCCTTACACAAAGTTGGAAAATGTAAGTCAGAGATTTTCAACTCTTTGAAACCTTTGGGTATCAGCTGTATGTTCATGTACCGCAATATAAATAGATATAATGAGACCCTATCTGTATGTGACAGACCTCGACCGGGCCGTACCCGCACTGTGAGAGCAGTAGCTCCTCTAGTCAGAAGAAATCCCATTCAAAAACAACAAATCATGCCTCGGGAAATGGGAATCTCTGTCAGATCAATGTCTCGTATAATAAAAAGTGACCTTAGGATGTGTGCATTTCGAAGAATGACAGGACAAAGGCTAACCACATTCCTAAAAAAAAATTAGAGTTGATAGCTGCAAAGTGCTCCTTGGCCATTATACCAATAGTCTTCATCAAAAGATTTTGTTCAGCGATGAGAAAATGTTTACAATTGAAGAAAAATTTAATCGCTGTGTACGCACACAGCTCTAAAGAAGATCAGGAAGAATGGAAAGGGGTCATCACTCTTCCTCAGTGAAGTTTTGGTGGGGAGTTTACCTTGATGGCACCACGAAGCTCCATTTTTGTGAAAAAGGAGTTAAAACAGTCGCTAAAAACTGTTAAAACAATATTTTGGAACCTGTTGTCAAGCTCACAAAGCCAGGTCAACTCAGCAGTGCCTGCAAAAGAACATTCCAGAGTTCATCTCTGCCTCGGATTGTCCCTCAGGAAGCCATGATCTCAACCCACTAGATCATCGTCTTTGGTCCGAACTGTAGATTATCGGCTTTGGTCCGAACTGGAGAGGATAGCATGCCACAGAGCACACCCTAACTTGGAAAGCCTCAAACAATCTCTGGTCCGAGAAGTTGAACGCTTTCCTCAAGAAGTGCTACGTGATGCTATTGATGACTGACCACAAAGATTAAATGCCTGTGTCAAGGCAATAGGGGGACATTTTAAGTTATTTATTTTTTGTTTTACTTATTGATTTACATTTTATTTTCTAATAAAGTTTTTAAAAAAATTAATTTTTCTGTTGAAATCTGTATATATTTTTTTGTAACAATATTTATGACAGGACTAGGTATATAATATCACTTTATCTATTCTCAGCAAAAATAATGTGTAGCAACTGACTATTACATATCGATGCCTGAATGGTTCTATATTAAAATTTTATTTCCATCCATATTACAGAATTTTTTTTTCTTATAAACTCTTATTTTGTTCTATCATCTTGTTAAAAGTATTATTAACTTGTTGGCAGGTGGCCTCATTCATGTGAAACAAGAAGAAGAACTACTGGTTCCTGACATTGGTAAGAACTGTTTACTTGAAAATAGAAGAACATAAAAAAAAATAATAATTGTTACTTTATCGATAAATATAAACCAATCGACAAAGGAAATGAAAATTAATTTAAATCTTCATTAATCTTTGGAACCAACGTGTTTACAAATTTCAATAAGCTGTATCTTTGCTAAAAATTGTCCGATTTCGATGATTTTTTTTTCATTTTGCAGGTAATTTAGTAATCTTTTATATAATCACGTGCATAACCAAGGGAAAAGTGTGTAATTTTTTAGTTATTCGCAAATAAAGTTTGTTTTCTTTCATAACTTGTTTGCCTGAATTTTGGGGATGATTGGACTATTTTGCCCGCCTGAAGGAGAAGAAAGACTTCGAAATTGGTGGCTCAATCTTGAGATTTGGTGAAAAATTAACGATGATATGGCATGCCAATCAAAAACACCATCGATAAATAATATAAACTCCTCCTCTTGATCATAGAGGCCTCAAGTCGACGAAATGAGACATGTATTCAATGGCAGTACTACAATTAACGTAAGGTTGGGTGGATGCGAACCCTATGCCTTGCATGCATGATGATGAAAATAGTACGTTTTTGGGCTTAAAAAGGCAGGATCCGATAGTTCCAGAGGAACTATCCAGGTCTTACTGTACACATCAAAATCTTCAAGATCCAATTTGTCCCGTATCGATCTACAGACCTGCCACCATTCCAGAATCGAAGCCTGGCAAAATTTTTGTATCGACTTCATTTATTTTAGAAAGAAAAACAAAAGTGAGAATACGATTCGCTAACCCCCCGTGAAATTCTGAATCCAACGGTACCCCATTCATGGTATTTGAGCATGATAGGAGCTTATATTTGGTACAAAACCGATTTCGAGCTTCACTGTAATAATATATGTGGGGATGACTTTTACTATCTTTCCACTAACTGCATAATGCCATGTTCATAGAATGTCTGGAATTGATTGTTAAAAACTGATCCAAGTGGTTTTTGATGTCCTCTTCCTTTTGGAATTTTATTCCATTCATGGAGTTTTGCAGAGAGCAGAATAAGTGGTTATCACTTGGAGCTACGTCTGGTGAATAGGGAGGGTGGGACAAATGGTCCCATCGAAAGCTCAATAATTTATTGCGAGTGACCAATGAGGTGTGTGACCTAGTGTTGTCTTGGTGGAACACTACACCCTTCCGATCATTCATAACTCTTCAGGATATTCTCCAAATTCGATGTTACTATATCCATTGGAAAGCTGAATTATTGCTCTTCAAAGCCGTATGAATAGTTTTTTTATTTTAATACCTACATAAGGAATAAATAAACAAAAACTCCTTATAGGTTTTTATTTTTCAACTCCATTTGTAGTTGTTTATGAAGGTCCTGTTGATGTCATTTGGTGTAGTTTATGTGGTCCTAGAGGAGTAAATTCCTGCTAAATTTCTTGTAGATAGCTTAAGTCGTATTAAAGTTACAACATTTTTTGCGATTTAAAAAAAAAATCATGTGAGGGACCCAAACAATAAGCCTGGAAACATAGCCGAGATTGTGCAACTGGTTTTCTACGCTTGTGTGCGACACATTTAAGGCCATAGCAATCTCTCGCACTGACTGGGTGTGATTTTGATCAATAATGGTCTTAACATTTCTCGTTTCAATTTCATGTTGAGCATCATTGATGTCATAATTTCCTGAATGAAATTAGGCAAACCAATTTCGACGGGTGTGTTTGGTTAAGATATCATACCTATAAACACTCCAATTTTTTCTATGAGCTTCTGCAGTATGCTTACCTTTTTTAAAATAATACAACAAAATATGCCGATAATGAATGATATTTTCTTCCATATTCACAGCAATAATTATCAATTTGTCTGGAATTTCACTTTTCTACGCATTCTTCGATACTGTTAATGTATAACTTGTATTTAATATATTTGCATTGGCAGTAGTGAGGGCTTCAGGCATCCAGTTAAAGAGGATCCGGATTGCAACTTAAAAATTCCTCCAGCCAAGATTCAGATAGAAAATGATTGGAAATAATGAAATAGAATTACGAACTAGATTTTAGATTGCTGAAATCTATATATCATGGCTCGAAACTAGGGCTAAGAGGGGTGCCGAAAATCTGCAGTGGCCAAGATTTCAGCATTGTGGTTGCTGAAAAATCAACTTTTCAGTGACCAGTTTTCAGTTAATCATTTTAATTAATAAGAAATTAAAAATTTGGGCTGTTTCTGTGTTCTAAATTTACGATGATATAAATAATAATAATAAGGCTTAGCGAACCCGAAGGTTCGATGCCGACACCACCAATCGCTTGTTACACACCTCCCTCCACCGTTCGCCGTCCAAACCCAGTCCCTTCAGATCAGCTTTAATGCAATCTTCCCACCTTCGCTTCGGTCTACCCCTCGGACGCTTACCATTCGGCACAGCAAATATTAACCTTTTAGGAATTCTCTCGTTACTAAGCCCAACAACTTTACAAGCCCATTTGATTCGCCGCGATGAAATTACCTCAATTATATTACCCGGATATAGCTCACGCAATTCGGCGTTGTGTAACCGTCTGAACTCTCCGGTTAACTCATCCTTCTTCGGTCCGAATATTCTACGCAATACTTTATTTTCAAAAACCTTAAGACGCTGCTCATCCCTTAATGTAAGCGGCCAAGTTTCGCATCCATAAAGAACTGTAGGCAAGATAATTGTTTTATAGATTCTAATTTTTAAGTTTCGGGACAAGAGGCGCGAACTGAGTAGTTTTGTAACAGAAAAATAACAAGCATTCCCCGCCTTCAGTCTAACTTTAATCTCTTCTTCAATTTCGTTTTTTCTAGTTATCGTAGAACCTAGATACCTAAATTTATCTACCTGTTCAAACATATTACCATCTATATCGATATCACCAGTAGTATCGCCATTTTTGCAGCTAACCATATATTTTGTTTTATCCACGTTTATTTCGAGTCCTAGTTCTTTACCGGCTTTCATTAACGTTGTCGTATTTAGTTTTATAGTTTCAACGTCTTCGCTTAACAGTACCAGATCATCAGCATAGCCCAGCACGGATGTTGTCCCGCCCAGATCCAACCCTTTCTCGGTACGCATTACCTCCCTAATGGCATGTTCTAATGCCAAATTGAACAGGACAGGCGAAAGAGAATCCCCCTGTTTTAAGCCCGAACGAACCTCAAATTTTTCGGACAAATTATTACCGATTCTAGACTTTATTGAGTGTCTCCGTCAAGCACATCCTGACTAGATTTACTAGTTTTTTTGGAATTCCCTGCTCGATTAGAATATTATACAGTTTCTGGCGGTCAATAGAATCGTAAGCCTTTTTAAAATCTATATACAGCTGGTGAACAATACCGTTATACTCCAATTTTTTCTCTAATATTTGCCGTAAAGAAAATATTTGATCAATAGTCGAACGATTCCGTCTAAATCCGCATTGGTAGTCTCCGATAATTTCCTCGGCGTATTCCGTGATTCGACTGGTTAAGATTACAGTGAATATTTTATAACATACCGGAAGGAGTGAAATTCCTCGATAGTTATTACAATCCGTCCTCGGACCCTTTTTGTGAATCGGAATAAGAATAGATTCTTTCCATTCTTCAGGTAATTTCTCGTTCACCCAGATCTTTTCAACCAACCGATGTATTTTAGAAACTCCAGCTTCCCCGCATGCCTTAATTAGTTCAGTAGGAATATTATCGATTCCCGCTGCTTTATATGATTTTAATTTACCGATAGCTACTTCAACTTCCTCTTTACTTGGTCCTTCTATTAACGGTTCAGCACTCTGGTACTCAGAAGGAGGACACAGATCATAATTTCCCGTATTTAAAATATTGTCAAAGTGGTCCATTAAACTTATTCAATATGTCCACCGGATCGGTCAGAATATTGTTATTATCATCCCTAATTCCAGACGTTACGGGACCTACATATTTACGTGATCTGTTTATACCTTTGTACATGTCTCTTACGTTATTTTCGATTCTATTAGTTTCTATTTCAATTATTTTATTTTTAAGATACTCCCTTTTTTTATTTTTGAGCAATTTTGTCGTTTCGTTCTTTGAGATTCGGAAGTATTCCAGATTGTCTTCGCTAGGATTATTTAGAGCTTTTAATTTAGCGGCTTTACGATGATATACAAAGAATAAAATGTAGAAAAAAGTTAGTGCTTAAAATGTAAGGCATATCATTTTTGGATTATACCTGTTTGGAATCTTACCTTCATAGCCTTTTTTTTGCTACTAAAACAAGATAAATGGTTAAAATATGCAATAATTTGCTTGTGGAGAACACTTCGAAAGAGCCCCTTTTGAAAGTTCTAGGCCATTTCAAAAGGTTAGAATTCTTAAATAACCACTAAATAATTGGTGCCGAAACTAGGAGGGGAATTGGCTGATCGCCGAAAGGAACTAAGAGGTCTGTATAGCCTGAAGGCTGGACATCAACTGTGACTCGGCTGGAGGCATAGTGACAAGTTTCTATAGCGTGGGTGGCCTCCAGCGCTACACCTCTTTCAATGTATTACCTCTTCACAAAAAAATTTAATTCTAGATTAATAAAATCACAATAATATACAACTTTTTTATATATTTATATAACTTAAGTGTATGAAATTCACCTGGTTCAAAGTGTGCCTCCCTCAGGAACTATCCTGTAAGCAGCTGCATTGACTTTTTGAAAATATAATATTATATCAGTTTTGATAAATAAAGAAAATTAATATAAACATTTGGAACTTATTATAGATAAAACTAATAAATATAATTCTTAAATCATATTATTGTTTTTTACAGGTCCAATAGGATCATTCAAAGAGGTAGTTCACCTAAAAGGAAAGATGGATTTAAAGATTCCTATAGTCTATCCTCACGCCGACGAGAAGGCTCTTCAGTGTCCCCATTGTGAATATAAAGCGAGCACAAAAATTGATTTGAAAATTCATATAAAATCTCAACATAAAAAAGAAAAAATTCTACAATGTTTCTATTGTGATAAAAAATTCTTAAACCGTCATAAATTAAGATCACATATGTCGGTCCATTGCACAGACGAGAAGCCTCATCATTGTTCTTATTGTGATTTTAAAACGTTAAGCAAATATAATTTAAAATTTCATATAATGGCACTTCATACTGGTGAGAGGCCTCACCAATGTAAGCATTGTGGCTATAGAACTGTGAGATCGTACGATTTAAAATCACATATAATGGCCCATCATTTAGACCATTGTGCTTACTGTGAATATAAAGCGAAAACAAAAATGGATATGAAAATGCACATCAAATCTGAACATAGAAAACAAAAACTTCTACAATGTTTGTATTGTGATAAAAAAACATTAAACCTCTCTCAATTAAAAATGCATATAACAATCCAGCACAAGGGTGAGAAACCTCATCATTGTCCAGATTGTGACTACAAAACAGCAAAAAAACACTGTTTACAAAGACATATATTGGCCCATCATACTAATGAGAAGCCTCATCATTGTCCACATTGTGACTATAAAACAGTAACATTAGACTGTTTAAAATCACATATAAAGCATCGTCATACAGATGAGAAGCCTTACCATTGTACTCATTGTGAATATAAAACAACAACATCTAGTGCTTTAAAATCACATATAATGGTCCGTCACTTTGATGGGAAGATTCATCATTGTGCGTGCTGTCCCTATAAAACAGTAAAATTAGACAATTTAAAAGGCCATATGAAGCGCCGTCATCCGGATCAGTGGCATCATCATTGTTCTTACTGTGAATATAAAACAATAACAAAAAGTGATTTACAACTACACATAAAGGCCCTTCATACTGGTGAGTAGGGATGGGTAATTCCAACTACAGGTCGGAAAGGAACGTTCTACAACTGGAATTCGTTCCAGTTCTTGTTCCGAACAACACTTGAAACACAAAATAGAATAATGAAGCAAATATGCATAACTCTAAAACCATTTAAAACAACTGAAAAATCATTAAGATGGAGGAAAATGAATATAAACAGAGATTAGTACAGAAAAATGAAGAAGAAAAAAAAAGAACTGGAAGTTTTAGAAACGTTGATGAGAGCTCGAAGTCAACATTCTCCAAAAGGGACACCAGAATCAAAGGCAATGATTAAATTAAACAGATACTTAGAAAAGTATATTTTATATGACAACGAGGATCCTATTAAGTGGCGGTTTGTTCTGCAGGACAATTACCCTAATTTGCAAATCATTGTCAAAGAAGTGTTGAGTATAGTGGCTATTTCGGTTTCCTGTCAACGAATCTTTCCAGAAATGGCATGTTGGTTAACGTACATCTGACTCGACTATCAGCTGATAAAGTAAAAATTGCTGTTTTTAAATTAAAATTTTTTTTTTTTTTAATTTTGTCATAAACCTATGACTTCCTGTCCTAGAGTATCCTTTAATAACACCCCACTTATCCCTATTGAACAAATACTATATCTTGGACTCCACCTGGACAAACGTCTCACTTAGAATTCTCATACAAGACTGAAACGACAAGAAACTGCTCGACGTTTCCGTTTACTCCAACACTTATTAGACAAATGCTCTAAACTTTCTATTAATTACAAAATACTAATATACATGACTATCATAAGACCTATTTGGACTTACGGAATTGAGCTATGGGGCTCCACTAAACCATCAAATTCCTCTCGTATTCAATCCTTACAATCCAAAATCCTTCGTAAAATCCTCAATGCTCCTTACTTTGTCACAAATAAAATAATCCATAATGACCTTAATGTTCCATATGTCACCGATTTGTCCCAATCCAGATACCTATCCTTACATAATAAACTTCATAACCATCCGAACCCTCTCATTTCTAACCTTGCTTCCTCTTCGATTCCTGATAACCCTCCGAGGCGTCTGAAAAGAAGATGGCCTCGTGATCTCCTTATGTAGACATATTATTAGAGTTCTACTTGTGGGTAGTTTCTCAACAAGCATTTTCAAGTGATTATATTCTTGTGTACACATTTACTTGATGTATTTATATTGTAATACAGTTGTAAATATCTTGAATAAATAGATAAAAAAAAAGTTTAATTAATTTATATGAACTTTTTACCATTTTGATTTTTTAATTCATTCTAAATTTTATATTATAGATTTGTATGTTTTTATCTTTCTTTTTTTAATAAAACTATATTTTGTTTGGCAAAATTTATATATTTTCCTTAAATGTTCCCTTACCCCAAATTACTGAAAAATATTAATGACTAAAAATTCATTTCTGTTTTCTAATTTTCCTTTTTATAATACACAAAATTTAATTAATTTAAGACTTAATAATTTAAACTAAAAATAACAACATACAAAAACATTTTAATCCTATCATCATTCCAAATGGATGCTAGAATGAAATCTCAGATTGGAACGAAAATGAAATGTAATGGAAGATAAAAGCGTCCATATTCTGAAGGAACGAGCTTAAAAAGCCCCTCTAAATGAGAAAAACCGTTCCAGGGTGAATTCAAGACCACTCAGAACGAGAAAAACTGTTTTGGGTGGAACAATTCCGAACGTTTCATGGTAGAATTCAAGGCCACTCGGAACCAGAAAGATGGTACCCGAGAAGGTCGGAACCAGAAAGATCGTACCCGAGAACGTCGGAACCAGAAAGATCGTACCCGAGAAGGTCTAGGTTTGTTTAAGATAGGAATCTGCCAATTCATCATTCCTGAATCTAGTGGTGGGTACCAGTATGAATCTGGCATGGATAGATTGAAATTTATTTCATGGTGAATCTGCCGAATGAATCTTGTCCTTCCTACTTTGGTTAAAATAGGTTTGGTTGTTCCTCTAGGATATCACCCCTCTGGTATGCCACAAACAGCCAGGTAGATGTTATGGAACAAAAATTGATGGATCGATTAAGAACAGCTCCCCTTACCTACACTATATCAACTAATGATAGCCTGACAGTCGAAAAGTCTTGATAAAAAAAATAAACACGAAATAAGTGATGAAGTTAGTTACCAGTCTCAAGAAGCCTTAATAATTACTTATGTTGATTTGAGTGAAAAGTTTAGAAAAAGCTAAAGTTGTTAAAATACACTTACCGATCACAATTAATTTATATCACTTTGTAGTACAAAAAGTCATTAAGTGAAATTTCTTAACTTAAATTACTAAGAACTTAAGATGAATTTTCTCTTAATTAAATAAGAAAATTGTGCGCTTGTAGCACCTATATTTGATGTGCAAAAGAGTTTGTCATTTTAGTGAACTGGAGTATTTTTTTTTTTTTTCTATAAATAAATAAGGTCAAAATTCACTAAAAGTTCAGCTCCATAAAAAATTTACTTAGTGACTTTCTGTAATAAACTCACAATATATTGTTAAGTACAGGAGAAAAAAAAATTCTACATATATAAAACGAATTTTTTTTTTTTTTAACATGTATATAAATTTAAACTAATACCGATGTTCAACTTAGCCCTGGAGAAGGTAATGAGAACATCACAGGAAAATGGAGGGGTTCACGTCGGTATTAATTATAAAATCATTGGATATACAGATGATATAGCTGTCCTTGGAAGTAATCAAGAAGACATTGAGAAACTTGCTACAATACTGATAAGAGAGGCAGAGCAGATCGCCCTACAGTAAATGAAGACAAAATAAAATATAACTATAACAAAGTATAATTAGTGCAGACAGAGCTTTCTTCTCACTCTCAAAGATATTAAAATCTCAAATTAGGAGTGTACAATGCTATGATGAAGCCAGTTCTAATATATGGCAGTGAGCTGGACACTAACCAGCAGAAAAAAGTATTGAAAGATTTGAGAGGAAAAACCTCTGCACGATAACCGGAGCGATCTAGGATCGCATGGAGAAGAAATTCCAATAAAGAAATGCTTACAGAAACTAGTCAATCAATATCTCATGATATGAAGGCACGGAGGTTAAGATGGCATGCAGCTCGAAGCAATCCATCTGGAAGTCTCTTCGTAACAATGAATGCCTCAATAGAAGGCAAAAGACCACATGGAAGGTCATAAAGCAGATGGATAGATAGAATCAACAAAGATGCTATGGAACTGCGTGCAGATAAATGGAAAGAAATATCCCAAGACAGGCAGAGATGGAGCAGGCTTGTTAAGGCGGCAAAAGATCTACATGGTCTGTAATGCCAACAGAAAAAAAAAATATAATATTTATATTTAAATACAAATTTCACTATTTCTTATGTGTTAATGATGAATATTTACAATATATATTGACATATAGACCTTTCTCTTTATTGAGAGATTAGCATATTTTTGATAGAGACAAGCTGAATCTTAAATTAACTAATTTACAATAGTACTGCATAAAAAAAATTATTAATAGCTCTATAAAAATTGTTAATAGAGCCCTAAGACATTCCCACGTATCCCATCGCTATCTCCAGTTAGGGAATCCTTACACAAACAGTCCAAATAGAGAGGGAGATCATACCATTATTGTATATTTGGACATCCATTCAGTCGAATATCCATCAGTGTGTGGTGAAAACCACATTCTCAATCACTTCTATCAGATGGTGTATGATCAGGGGCTTTTGATTCTATCTTTAATCCCTATACTCTCTCCAGGTCCAGGAAAAACCCTCTACACTTGAAAACGCAAGGAACCAGAAAACTAAAATCAATTGCTTGGTTGCATTTCACAACATTACTTTCCTTTTGAAAAGTATTATGTCACTTGGGTAGCAATTTTTCTCATTTTCTATCCTCTTTTCTAAGACTATTGATAAATGATAAGATGGCTAATTTCGATATTCACATTTAAAAAACATTGATTAATACATGTCACGTGACTGACACATTTCATGAGTGTCTACTGATGTTGTTGCTGACTTCATAAAAATGTTGTAAAAGCTACGCGAAACAAAACCAAAAGGGAAATTCTGTTTGGCTTTGAGTCCTAGAACGACACCCCTTCAAGATCCCATACTCTGCTCTTTTTGTAAACTATATTTCTTTCCACTTCAGTATAGAGAATAATTATTTTTTTAACAGTATTGAAATACTCTCTCCTTTTTCTAGATTACAAAAAAACATTCGATTCTCTAAAAACTTATTTCATTATTAATATGTTAAAGAAGAGGAACATCAGTCCAAGGATTTGGAAGATATGTATTCAAGATCCAATGCTGAATATAAATTAGGAGACAGACAAGTAAAAATAAAAATTTGTGAAGGTGTACAAGGTACTCTTGCTCCTAAAATATTTATTTCAGTTTTCCATGATCTCTTGCAAATGGTGAATTGGCAGAACAAACATAAAAAAAATCTTGGAAAGTGGGTGAATCTAGTAGATTTTGGGGATGACCAAGTCCTGACAGGAAAAAGTAAAGAAGAAATCTTAACTATGACAAATCAACTGATGGAGAAACAAATTGCTTAATATACGAATTAATTAGTGATTAAACGAAAATCACTACAAATTTGGTAATCATGGATTTCGACCAATGAGGTATCAAATGAAAGGGTATTTGATGGAGAAGTCATGAACAATAGTCAAACCTGTCCGGAGTTTCAGCAGAAAAAGTTATGTACGAAATAAATGTATTTTGATCTGCAGATATCTCAAACATTGTTTTAAGGAGAAACAGAGTTGAGATTCGTATTTAACACTTCGAGAAGCCCTAAGATACCAATTTTCAGAGCAATCGAACAATAAAACTTTTTTCATCGAATTTTAACCAAGGCTATAGCCTTAGTTTTTTCACGAAAATCACTAAAAATTTGATAATCATGGATTTCGACGAATGAGGTATCAAATGAAAGGGTATTTGATGGAGAAGTCATGAACAATAGTCAAACCTGCCCGGAGTTGCAGCAGAAAAAGTTATGTACGAAATAAATGTATTTTGATCTGCAGATATCTCAAACATTTTTTTAAGGAGAAACAGAGTTGAGATTCGTATTTAACACTTCGAGAAGCCCTAAGATACCAATTTTCAGAGCAATCGAACAATAAAACTTTTTTTCATCGAATTTTAACCAAGGCTATAGCCTTAGTTTTTTCACGAAAATCACTAAAAATTTGATAATCATGGATTTCGACGAATGAGGTATCAAATGAAAGGGTATTTGATGGAGAAGTCATGAACAATAGTCAAACCTGTCCGGAGTTTCAGCAGAAAAAGTTATGTACGAAATAAATGTATTTTGATCTGCAGATATCTCAAACATTTTTTTAAGGAGAAACAGAGTTGAGATTCGTATTTAACACTTCGAGAAGCCCTAAGATACCAATTTTCAGAGCAATCGAACAATAAAACTTTTTTTCATCGAATTTTAACCAAGGCTATAGCCTTAGTTTTTTCACGAAAATCACTAAAAATTTGATAATCATGGATTTCGACGAATGAGGTATCAAATGAAAGGGTATTTGATGGAGAAGTCATGAACAATAGTCAAACCTGTCCGGAGTTTCAGCAGAAAAAGTTATGTACGAAATAAATGTATTTTGATCTGCAGATATCTCAAACATTTTTTAAGGAGAAACAGAGTTGAGATTCGTATTTAACACTTCGAGAAGCCATAAGATACCAATTTTCAGAGCAATCGAACAATAAAACTTTTTTTCATCGAATTTTAACCAAGGCTAATAGCCTTAGTTTTTTCACGAAAATCACTAAAAATTTGATAATCATGGATTTCGACGAATGAGGTATCAAATGAAAGGGTATTTGATGGAGAAGTCATGAACAATAGTCAAACCTGTCCGGAGTTTCAGCAGAAAAAGTTATGTACGAAATAAATGTATTTTGATCTGCAGATATCTCAAACATTTTTTTAAGGAGAAACAGAGTTGAGATTCGTATTTAACACTTCGAGAAGCCATAAGATACCAATTTTCAGAGCAATCGAACAATAAAACTTTTTTTCATCGAATTTTAACCAAGGCTATAGCCTTAGTTTTTTCACGAAAATCACTAAAAATTTGATAATCATGGATTTCGACGAATGAGGTATCAAATGAAAGGGTATTTGATGGAGAAGTCATGAACAATAGTCAAACCTGCCCGGAGTTACAGCAGAAAAAGTTATGTACGAAATAAATGTATTTTGATCTGCAGATATCTCAAACATTTTTTTAAGGAGAAACAGAGTTGAGATTCGTATTTAACACTTCGAGAAGCCATAAGATACCAATTTTCAGAGCAATCGAACAATAAAACTTTTTTTCATCGAATTTTAACCAAGGCTATAGCCTTAGTTTTTTCACGAAAATCACTAAAAATTTGATAATCATGGATTTCGACGAATGAGGTATCAAATGAAAGGGTATTTGATGGAGAAGTCATGAACAATAGTCAAACCTGTCCGGAGTTTCAGCAGAAAAAGTTATGTACGAAATAAATGTATTTTGATCTGCAGATATCTCAAACATTTTTTTAAGGAGAAACAGAGTTGAGATTCGTATTTAACACTTCGAGAAGCCATAAGATACCAATTTTCAGAGCAATCGAACAATAAAACTTTTTTTCATCGAATTTTAACCAAGGCTATAGCCTTAGTTTTTTCACGAAAATTACTAAAAATTTGATAATCATGGATTTCGACGAATGAGGTATCAAATGAAAGGGTATTTGATGGAGAAGTCATGAACAATAGTCAAACCTGTCCGGAGTTTCAGCAGAAAAAGTTATGTACGAAATAAATGTATTTTGATCTGCAGATATCTCAAACATTTTTTTAAGGAGAAACAGAGTTGAGATTCGTATTTAACACTTCGAGAAGCCATAAGATACCAATTTTCAGAGCAATCGAACAATAAAACTTTTTTTCATCGAATTTTAACCAAGGCTATAGCCTTAGTTTTTTCACGAAAATTACTAAAAATTTGATAATCATGGATTTCGACGAATGAGGTATCAAATGAAAGGGTATTTGATGGAGAAGTCATGAACAATAGTCAAACCTGTCCGGAGTTTCAGCAGAAAAAGTTATGTACGAAATAAATGTATTTTGATCTGCAGATATCTCAAACATTTTTTTAAGGAGAAACAGAGTTGAGATTCGTATTTAACACTTCGAGAAGCCATAAGATACCAATTTTCAGAGCAATCGAACAATAAAACTTTTTTTCATCGAATTTTAACCAAGGCTATAGCCTTAGTTTTTTCACGAAAATCACTAAAAATTTGATAATCATGGATTTCGACGAATGAGGTATCAAATGAAAGGGTATTTGATGGAGAAGTCATGAACAATAGTCAAACCTGCCCGGAGTTTCAGCAGAAAAAGTTATGTACGAAATAAATGTATTTTGATCTGCAGATATCTCAAACATTTTTTTAAGGAGAAACAGAGTTGAGATTCGTATTTAACACTTCGAGAAGCCATAAGATACCAATTTTCAGAGCAATCGAACAATAAAACTTTTTTTCATCGAATTTTAACCAAGGCTATAGCCTTAGTTTTTTCACGAAAATCACTAAAAATTTGATAATCATGGATTTCGACGAATGAGGTATCAAATGAAAGGGTATTTGATGGAGAAGTCATGAACAATAGTCAAACCTGCCCGGAGTTTCAGCAGAAAAAGTTATGTACGAAATAAATGTATTTTGATCTGCAGATATCTCAAACATTTTTTTAAGGAGAAACAGAGTTGAGATTCGTATTTAACACTTCGAGAAGCCCTAAGATACCAATTTTCAGAGCAATCGAACAATAAAACTTTTTTTCATCGAATTTTAACCAAGGCTATAGCCTTAGTTTTTTCACGAAAATCACTAAAAATTTGATAATCATGGATTTCGACGAATGAGGTATCAAATGAAAGGGTATTTGATGGAGAAGTCATGAACAATAGTCAAACCTGCCCGGAGTTGCAGCAGAAAAAGTTATGTACGAAATAAATGTATTTTGATCTGCAGATATCTCAAACATTTTTTTAAGGAGAAACAGAGTTGAGATTCGTATTTAACACTTCGAGAAGCCCTTAGATACCAATTTTCAGAGCAATCGAACAATAAAACTTTTTTTCATCGAATTTTAACCAAGGCTATAGCCTTAGTTTTTTCACGAAAATCACTAAAAATTTGATAATCATGGATTTCGACGAATGAGGTATCAAATGAAAGGGTATTTGATGGAGAAGTCATGAACAATAGTCAAACCTGTCCGGAGTTTCAGCAGAAAAAGTTATGTACGAAATAAATGTATTTTGATCTGCAGATATCTCAAACATTTTTTTAAGGAGAAACAGAGTTGAGATTCGTATTTAACACTTCGAGAAGCCCTAAGATACCAATTTTCAGAGCAATCGAACAATAAAACTTTTTTTCATCGAATTTTAACCAAGGCTATAGCCTTAGTTTTTTCACGAAAATCACTAAAAATTTGATAATCATGGATTTCGACGAATGAGGTATCAAATGAAAGGGTATTTGATGGAGAAGTCACGAACAATAGTCAAACCTGCCCGGAGTTGCAGCAGAAAAAGTTATGTACGAAATAAATGTATTTTGATCTGCAGATATCTCAAACATTTTTTTAAGGAGAAACAGAGTTGAGATTCGTATTTAACACTTCGAGAAGCCCTAAGATACCAATTTTCAGAGCAATCGAACAATAAAACTTTTTTTCATCGAATTTTAACCAAGGCTATAGCCTTAGTTTTTTCACGAAAATCACTAAAAATTTGATAATCATGGATTTCGACGAATGAGGTATCAAATGAAAGGGTATTTGATGGAGAAGTCACGAACAATAGTCAAACCTGCCCGGAGTTGCAGCAGAAAAAGTTATGTACGAAATAAATGTATTTTGATCTGCAGATATCTCAAACATTTTTTTAAGGAGAAACAGAGTTGAGATTCGTATTTAACACTTCGAGAAGCCCTTAGATACCAATTTTCAGAGCAATCGAACAATAAAACTTTTTTTCATCGAATTTTAACCAAGGCTATAGCCTTAGTTTTTTCACGAAAATCACTAAAAATTTGATAATCATGGATTTCGACGAATGAGGTATCAAATGAAAGGGTATTTGATGGAGAAGTCACGAACAATAGTCAAACCTGCCCGGAGTTGCAGCAGAAAAAGTTATGTACGAAATAAATGTATTTTGATCTGCAGATATCTCAAACATTTTTTTAAGGAGAAACAGAGTTGAGATTCGTATTTAACACTTCGAGAAGCCCTAAGATACCAATTTTCAGAGCAATCGAACAATAAAACTTTTTTTCATCGAATTTTAACCAAGGCTATAGCCTTAGTTTTTTCACGAAAATCACTAAAAATTTGATAATCATGGATTTCGACGAATGAGGTATCAAATGAAAGGGTATTTGATGGAGAAGTCATGAACAATAGTCAAACCTGTCCGGAGTTTCAGCAGAAAAAGTTATGTACGAAATAAATGTATTTTGATCTGCAGATATCTCAAACATTTTTTTAAGGAGAAACAGAGTTGAGATTCGTATTTAACACTTCGAGAAGCCATAAGATACCAATTTTCAGAGCAATCGAACAATAAAACTTTTTTTCATCGAATTTTAACCAAGGCTATAGCCTTAGTTTTTTCACGAAAATCACTAAAAATTTGATAATCATGGATTTCGACGAATGAGGTATCAAATGAAAGGGTATTTGATGGAGAAGTCATGAACAATAGTCAAACCTGTCCGGAGTTTCAGCAGAAAAAGTTATGTACGAAATAAATGTATTTTGATCTGCAGATATCTCAAACATTTTTTTAAGGAGAAACAGAGTTGAGATTCGTATTTAACACTTCGAGAAGCCATAAGATACCAATTTTCAGAGCAATCGAACAATAAAACTTTTTTTCATCGAATTTTAACCAAGGCTATAGCCTTAGTTTTTTCACGAAAATTACTAAAAATTTGATAATCATGGATTTCGACGAATGAGGTATCAAATGAAAGGGTATTTGATGGAGAAGTCATGAACAATAGTCAAACCTGTCCGGAGTTTCAGCAGAAAAAGTTATGTACGAAATAAATGTATTTTGATCTGCAGATATCTCAAACATTTTTTTAAGGAGAAACAGAGTTGAGATTCGTATTTAACACTTCGAGAAGCCCTTAGATACCAATTTTCAGAGCAATCGAACAATAAAACTTTTTTTCATCGAATTTTAACCAAGGCTATAGCCTTAGTTTTTTCACGAAAATTACTAAAAATTTGATAATCATGGATTTCGACGAATGAGGTATCAAATGAAAGGGTATTTGATGGAGAAGTCATGAACAATAGTCAAACCTGTCCGGAGTTTCAGCAGAAAAAGTTATGTACGAAATAAATGTATTTTGATCTGCAGATATCTCAAACATTTTTTTAAGGAGAAACAGAGTTGAGATTCGTATTTAACACTTCGAGAAGCCCTAAGATACCAATTTTCAGAGCAATCGAACAATAAAACTTTTTTTCATCGAATTTTAACCAAGGCTATAGCCTTAGTTTTTTCACGAAAATCACTAAAAATTTGATAATCATGGATTTCGACGAATGAGGTATCAAATGAAAGGGTATTTGATGGAGAAGTCATGAACAATAGTCAAACCTGCCCGGAGTTGCAGCAGAAAAAGTTATGTACGAAATAAATGTATTTTGATCTGCAGATATCTCAAACATTGTTTTAAGGAGAAACAGAGTTGAGATTCGTATTTAACACTTCGAGAAGCCCTTAGATACCAATTTTCAGAGCAATCGAACAATAAAACTTTTTTTCATCGAATTTTAACCAAGGCCTTAGTTTTTTCACGAAAATCACTAAAAATTTGATAATCATGGATTTCGACGAATGAGGTATCAAATGAAAGGGTATTTGATGGAGAAGTCATGAACAATAGTCAAACCTGCCCGGAGTTGCAGCAGAAAAAGTTATGTACGAAATAAATGTATTTTGATCTGCAGATATCTCAAACGTTGTTTTAAGGAGAAACAGAGTTGAGATTCGTATTTAACACTTCGAGAAGCTCTAAGATACCAATTTTCAGAGCAATCGAACAATAAAACTTTTTTTCATCGAATTTTAACCAAGGCTATAGCCTTAGTTTTTTCACGAAAATCACTAAAAATTTGATAATCATGGATTTCGACAAATGAGGTATCAAATGAAAGCGTATTTGATGGAGAATTCATGAACAATAGCCAAACCTGCCCGGAGTTGCAGCAGAAAATGTTATGTACGAAATAATTGTATTTTGATCTGCAGATATCTCAAACATTTTTTTAAGGAGAAATAGAGTTGAGATTCGTATTTAACACTTCGAGAAACTCAAAGATACCAATTTTCAGAGCAATCGAACAATAAAACTTTTTTTCATCGAATTTTAACCAAGGCTATATATAGCCTTAGTTTTTTCACGAAAATCACTAAAAATTTGATAATCATGGATTTCGACGAATGAGGTATCAAATGAAAGGGTATTTGATGGAGAAGTCATGAACAATAGTCAAACCTGCCCGGAGTTGCAGCAGAAAATGTTATGTACGAAATAATTGTATTTTGATCTGCAGATATCTCAAACATTTTTTTAAGGAGAAATAGAGTTGAGATTCGTATTTAACACTTCGAGAAACTCAAAGATACCAATTTTCAGAGCAATCGAACAATAAAACTTTTTTTCATCGAATTTTAACCAAGGCTATATATAGCCTTAGTTTTTTCACGAAAATCACTAAAAATTTGATAATCATGGATTTCGACGAATGAGGTATCAAATGAAAGGGTATTTGATGGAGAAGTCATGAACAATAGTCAAACCTGTCCGGAGTTTCAGCAGAAAAAGCTATGTACGAAATAAATGTATTTTGATCTGCAGATATCTCAAACATTGTTTTAAGGAGAAACAGAGTTGAGATTCGTATTTAACACTTCGAGAAGCTCTATGATACCAATTTTCAGAGCAATCGAACAATAAAACTTTTTTTCATCGAATTTTAACCAAGGCTATAGCCTTAGTTTTTTCACGAAAATCACTAAAAATTTGATAATCATGGATTTCGGCGAATGAGGTATCAAATGAAAGGGTATTTGATGGAGAAGTCACGAACAATAGTCAAACCTGCCCGGAGTTGCAGCAGAAAAAGTTATGTACGAAATAAATGTATTTTGATCTGCAGATATCTCAAACGTTGTTTTAAGGAGAAACAGAGTTGAGATTCGTATTTAACACTTCGAGAAGCCCTTAGATACCAATTTTCAGAGCAATCGAACAATAAAACTTTTTTTCATCGAATTTTAACCAAGGCTATAGCCTTAGTTTTTTCACGAAAATCACTAAAAATTTGATAATCATGGATTTCGACGAATGAGGTATCAAATGAAAGGGTATTTGATGGAGAAGTCATGAACAATAGTCAAACCTACCCGGAGTTGCAGCAGAAAAAGTTTTTTCGAAATAAATGTATTTTGATCTGCACATTGTTTCACTTTCAACATAGTTCTTACATTTCATAATGCAATTTTTGGGCATTTCGTATTTAAGAGCTGTCAGCTTTATTTGACGATTGAACAAATATGTGAACACACTCATATATAATCCATGTAAAAATTAATATATTTACCTGTACTTAATTTATTATAATTATAACGTTAGATTATTATGTTTGCTGGTTTTAAATACCAGTGAAGTGGCTGAGGGAGAAGCGTAGGGATCTCCTAAGCCTCACTTTTCTCTCCACATGATTGGTTTGGAGATCACCTGGCTAATTGTAAATAGTTTATATAGGTATGTTTGTATCTAAGATGTTTATTTTACTTTTATTTCTATTTTTACTTACTTATATTAATTTAATTTTTTTTTCTTTTTCAAGTTAATTTATTATTAGCCATATTTACACCAATTTTTAAAAAAAAATTTCACTTAATGACTATTCATCACAATGAAGACGTTTTGGCTTGTGGAGCCATTTTCAAGTCTAAAAATTTGTTTTCATTTACAATCATATATTAACTTTAACATATTTAAAATTATAAAGATTCTTATTATGTACCTAAAATACCCATCATGTACCTGTCCTTTTCACTTATGCGAATTTCAAGCGTCTACTCATAATAAAATTCCTTATTATTGTCATGTTCACCTTTAATTATTTAACAACATTATTATTACTCAATTCTTTACTATTAAATGATTCAAATAAGTTAAAATTACCTTGTTTCTGAGTCACCCACATGTCATCCATCTCATTTCTATTCAGTGACAGGTTATTCTTATAGGAGTAGGGGAAGACTATTTATTATAAACATATATAATGCTGTTTCTCAATATTATATGTGGATCTATTTTAAGTAATAATAGCTAATTTATTTCAAATTTTGATTTTTTCAATTGAACTAGCGTAAAACGTATTCATATTATCCATCTCTGTATGATTATTTACTGAGTTTTTTTAAGTTTTTAGTTATGTATATTGCTTCCTTAATTCTACGTTTATTCGTATTTCTTTCATTATGTAGGATTTGGGCATTTTTGAAAACAAATTCATGTTTAGTTTGCATATTATGTTGAGAGAGTCCAGTAGCTAATTTAATTTCTGTGTTTTTTTAATTACAATTTTGTTTATGCTGTTTAAGCCTTTTTTCAAACCATTGGGATGTCTGTCCAAAATATGCTTTGTTGTTGCGATTTTTACAATTTATTTTATAAATAATATTCATTAATTTATCGATAGGTACTTTATCTTTAGTTTTCAAATATATTGTATCTAATTTATTAATTGGTTTGCTTGCAAATTTAATTTCATTTACATTGTATTGTTTAAATGTTCTTTCAATTTTATCAGTTAAGTTTCTAATATATCAGACGCTAAAATATTTTTTAGGTTGTTGTTTGTTTCCATTACATTTTTCAATTTATGTCTTAATGTCATGTATATCATTCATGGAAGGTTTTTGTTTTACTGCATTTTAATTTTTAAAATAATTTGTTATTAAATTCGGTTCTTTATTAATTTTAATATTTTGCTTCACTTTCTCGCTCATATCATCATTAATATCAATAATCTGTTTGTTACTACTGTCATTTATAATTAATTTTTTATTTTTATACCATAATTTATGTATTAATCGAATGGGGTACCAATTTTCTAATAGAATTTGATATATTTGTGCTTTGATTTATTTTATATGATTTTGATCTGTTATTAATTTTGCCTTATTTATTAAATTTTTAGCTGTGTTAATTATTTTATGTTTTTTGTGGTTACTGTGCCAATTTAGGATTCTATCACTGGTTATTGTTTTTTTGCACCATGATGTGCTAAGATCGCCACTTTCGTTTCTGTGAATATACATATCAAGATATCTTATTTTGTTTTTATTATCAATTTCCATTGTGAATTTTTTTTTCTTTTCTCTTTTGTTCTTTTTTCTTATTATTTTGTTATTACTTTATTTATTAATATTTCTGTATATATGGTATGAATGTACTCTCTGAACTCTATTATAAGTGTCCTTAACTGTAACAGATTGTAATATTTCTCAATAAAATGTTAATAACAAAAAAATATTATTATATGTTAAC
>CAKMRH010000044.1:0-25000 GCA_928085145.1 Nezara viridula | reverse complement strand
CAGGTTCCATTGAATTCATTTGATTTAAAATGGAATCTATCAATTCTATTTATTCATGGTGCTGTGGTCAAATCGTCCATTACTTGTAACAATTAACTGAACAAAATATATCATTAATTTCAAGGCATCTACATTTCTGAATAAGTCGATGTCTCTAGATTTTGTGTATTGATTAACTGATCAAAGTTAAATAGATTAGGTGAACAATTGTAGACAATCTATTGATTCATATTAATATAAATTGTTGGAATCAAACGTAATCTACTTGCATTTATATAATCTATTTTTCATAACAAAAAGCATTTTTTAAGACCTTATCAATACTCAAAAGCACTAAGAACAATATGATTAATAAAATTCAATAAAAACAAAATACTTTTTTATCATCATTATTATTTTTATGTGTGTGTTTTTTTCTGTGCATTGACCACTTAGGATCACTTGATTCATTGTATGAAGTTTCTTCTGCCTCCTGTATTCCTTCATAAGAACGCTGTGCTCAACCGTCCAGACTCTTTCAGTCCTCGCAATTCTCTCAAACTGAAACCCCTCCCTCCAAACCTTGAAAAATGGTCCGGAAAATATTCCTATATAACATATGAACTTCTTGGATGTTTGTCCTCTCTAGATCTTTACGAACCGTCTTAATCCATGCCGTTGTCTTTTTGTTCCGCAGGAAATCGAATATTCTTTTCAATAACCTAGTTTTGTCCATTCTGTAGAAGTTCCCGAGAAATGATAACCTTCTGTTTCTCTTAGTCTCCAAGATTCACTCCACATTTTTGTAGGTTTCATGGCTGCTCCGAAATTTCCGTAATATTGTTCTTTCTAATATCTTCAACCGTTCCAACTGGGAATTCATAGATAGGCATTTGCTTGCCTACAGACATTCTGTATTTACCACGGAATGCTTTAGTTTGGCGTTCCAGGAGATGTACTTCTTATTGAAACCTTTCTTATTGTTAATACAATTCTTATTGTAAATGTGTTTATTCTTCCCATAATCTCGCTGTATATTTGCAATTCGATCTTTGATTGCAGTTTTTTCTACTTCGTTCTCCTCTATGGTCTCTCCGAAATATCTACCTCCTCCAAATTTTCTGAAAGTATCAAGCAACTGACTTTGAGTCTTCCTGATTATTTTTCTTGGCGGATCGGACTTATTGCTTAATTTTGAAATTCGGCATTCCAAATTCTCACAATCCTCTTCAAAACACAGTTGAATACTATCGGCGATATTCCATCACCTTGACGCACACCTGTCTTAATTCCAAATGGTTGGAACTCCCATAAGCTTCACCTTGGATGGTGTGGCTGTTAAAGTTTCTCTCATAAAGTTTGTCAGATTTGTTTTGACGTCAAATTCCCTGATAATCCTATCTCTGTCCAGAGTTTCTCTGTCCACCTAATCAAAAGCCTTTTAGAAGTCAATGAAAGAACCTCTATATATTTGCCGCACAACATTCTGTGGCCGGTTATTAATCTCAAATTGATGATTTGAGTAGCCTTTCTGGAACTCACTCTAGTATTCTCCAAGTTGTTTATCTAGAATTCCTTCAATTATACTGAGAAGTATCTTATAGAGAGTTTTGTATGTGACTGTGAGCAACGACACGCTCCTGTAGTTTTTAACATCCTGTTTGTCCCCTTTCTTGTGGAGTGGATGGGTCATCACCGATATTTTTTCTGTCCCTCATACTATACTATTCGTTATTTTATTTCAACGGAAGTCTTTTCATGTCATTATATTCATTTATTTACATTTACATTATGCAGTTGTAAATATCATGAATAACATTAAACAAAAAAAAATTCATTTCTATAGAACGTATTAGGCAATGGCAACAACTTGTAGCAATTAACACATTTTATTTATTTCTATCTGCTATCTTATCTTTCCTCATCCCTTGATGAACGCCTGAAACTTAAGCCGAAAAGTCGGTACAAAAGTAAAATAAATTTTAATTTTATTTCTGTTCCTTACTGTGTCTGCAGTCCTCTAAGATCTTCCCAACCATATACTTTTATTTATTGGTGGAAAAGTCTACGATGATGGACGTTTATAATCTATTATGATATTATTTAAAAAATGTTGTATTATTTAAAAAATGTAGTTGGCTAAAGAAGCCCATGACAATTGTCATAATTTTTTTTTCAATTTTCAATGTTTCTTATGATTTTAAACAATTTTTTTTTAAGTCCTATTTTTTTAAGTCACAGTATCTTGAAAATATAGATGCTGGTAATAATAATCGATTCTATAATGTATCGATAGTGTACCGTAGTGCCGACTTAGGGCAGACCACTGATTATCCCCCGAAGGCTGGCATCACTCACTTTGACACTCCACTCACACATATTTCCCAGCCAGCCATCTACTCAATATGAAGATGAAGATCTCAGCCACAGCATCTGTTTTTTATCCCTCTTAGTGATTTGTTGTTGTCAATAGCCAAGTTTTAGTTGTTTTTTTCATAATGATAATGTCCAGCCTGTCATCAGTTAATCTCTGTTCACTAGAGACCGTCTTAAATTTTCAATAAGTCGGTACTACGGAACACTGTCGATACATTATAGAATCGATTATTATTACTAGTAACTATATTTACAAGAACTGTGTGAACTTAATTAAATTCACCTACTCTAGACTCATTGTTCACTAACCTAAAGTATTGGAACTTCCATTCTTTATTTTATGTAATTTTTTTAGTATAAAATCTTGAAGTGTATTTTGACATTTCAGAAACTATAAGACAAACAGATATATAAATGATTATATCACTATGCTAGTATTTTTTTTTCGTAAGTTCTGATATGATATTAAAAAATTCATAGCCATCCAAATCCTCTTGTTTCTAACCTTGCTTCCTCTTCGATTTCTGATAACCCTCCGAGGCGTCTGAAAAGAAGATGTCCTCGTGATCTCCTCATGTAGACAAATTATTAGAGTGCTACCAATGGGTAGTTTCTCAACAAGCGTGTTTCATGTGATTATATTCCTCTGTACACATTTACTTGATGATGTATTCATACTAATACAGTTGTAAATATCATAATAAAAGTTTTAAAAAAAAATATTTTAAAAAATCCTTTATGAATAGACTTGAAAACTATTTTTAATTGCAAAGACATTTAACAATTTGCAACTTCGCTCCATTGGCCATGGCGAGTATACCCAGTGAGAACTCACACATTACAGCTCTCTCCGTAATGCATTCAGCCTATAAGTGATTAAGCACGTTTATTTGTTTACATGGTTTAATATTATCAATTCTATGGTATAAATGGAAAAATCCAAACTACAAAGCCATAAGTCTCCAACATACAAGTGGATAGTTAACTTGCCAACGTTTCGCCAATTCAGGCACCATCAGGGCAGAAAAAAACAAGATCACTTATATGCAGCAAAAAGAAATGTAGCAATTAACATCTCACGAAGCCATGCGAATACATACAGAAGAAAAGAACAGTTTCTAGTTACAAAGCTAAGGATGGTTGTACAGCTGAAGTGTGTGCCATGTATCCACAGGGTTTTGTTGGGGATGGATATTGTATACACCTCTTAGCTTTTTATTTTGAATTATTTTTTTTTTAAATTTAATACATTTAACTTAATATGTTTTGTATTATTATATTTCAATTATAAATATTTTTTTTTTTTTTTTTGCAATTTTGCTAATCGGCTGTTCACTATAACTTTCCTCAACTTTGTTAATATTATATTATACTGTATAAAATATTAAGAAAGGTTGTATTGAACAGCTATATGAGCAATAATACAAAAAAAAAAAACTTATAACTGAAATATAATAATACTAAACATATAAATAAAATATTGTATGAAAGAACTCTTGTAGCCCTAATACTTGTTTTCCTTCATGAGGCAGATTGTATCATCATTCAATAAACTATATATATAAAAAAAAGAAGCTTTTTTAATGCAACTTCTTCGTGAAATGTCAACTGCAATATTTTTTTTTCTGCATATATGAGATCTTGTTTTTTCTGCCCTGATGATACCTGAATTGGCCAACGTTTCGGCAAGTTAACTATTGGCCTGTACCTTATTATATTATCAATAAGTATTATGTTATAGTATATTCAAAATACAACAGCGTTAAAGTAACAATTTAATTAATAAGTAATTAGTTTGTTCCATTGAAAATATCCTTTCAGTTTAATATGCACTAACCACACTGCTATTCCTCAACTTATATTAACCCAATATTGTAATGGCTCAAGAACTACTAGTTTGGTCCATTCGACCCTTCGTTTGTACTCGTATTTCTCTCACATACGAGTAGTCTATTATTGAGAGTATAGAAGCCATATCTTTATTAAAGAATATCAAATAGGTTTCTTTCTGTATCGTCTGAATTGCCCAAGGGATCATATAGCTGTTCTCCGCCATCTACCTTTCAATATACTTCTAGTTCTTGGAAGACTAACTCTAAAAGCTATATTTTAGTTGTTTTTTTTTTTTATTTCTTTATGACATTTACAACTGTATTACATAAATACATTTAGTAAATTTGGACATAATTGATATAATGACATGAATACACTTGCTGAGTAACTATTCATGCCAATGGTAGCACTCTAATGATATGACTACATTAGGAGATCACGGGGCCATCTTCTTTTCAGACACCTCGGAGGATTATCAGGAATTGAAGAGGAAGCAAGGCTAGAAACGAGAGGGTTGGGATGATTCTGAAGTTTATTATGGAAGGATAGGTATCTGGATTGGACCAGATCTGAAACATAAGGAACATTAAGATCTTTATGGATAATTATATTAGTGGCAAAGTAAGGAGCATTGAGGATTTTACGAAGGATTTTGGATTGTAAGGATTGGATGCGAGAGGAATTCGATGGTTTAGTGGAGCCCCATAGCTCAACTCCGTAAGTCCAAATAGGTCTTATTATAGTCAAGTATATGAGTCTTTTGTAATTAATGGGAAGTTTAGAGCGTTTGTCTAGTAAGTGCTGAAATAATCGGAAACGTCGAGCGGTTTCTTGTCGTTTCAGTCTAGTATGAGGATTCCAAGTTAGTCGTTTGTCCAGGTGGAGTCCTAGGTATCGGATTTGCTCAACAGGGATAAGTGGAGTATTGTTAAAGGAAACTGTAGGACAGGAAATCGTTGGTTTACGACTATTTTAATTTTTTTTTTTTTAATTTTTAAAACCTAAATGCTTGATAAGTATCCTATGGTATCAGAGTACTTAAGAGGCATTCGGCAAGAATGATGATTTATCTTGAAAACGGGACATTTTTCTTTTTTAAAATGCAGGGTCCTCTGGAACTATACTAGGTCTTGATGACGATGTCGAAGTCTTTAAAACACTATTTATTTCGTATCAAATCGTTCGATCGACGTGAAACTATCTGAATTTTGAAACCTCCCATTTTTTTTTTAGAGCCTTTATTAAAGTTGTTGATGGAAGTTAATGGTTGGATTTCGGATTCTTTAGTTCTCCATTTAATTGTCTTTCGTTTGATACCTCATTCTCCAAAATTCATCGCTCCTGATTGCCGTAAAAAATATATACACTACCGTATAATATATAGCGTAGATAAACAACAATTTTAACAAACATATGTGACGAAAATAAATTCCTATTTCCATTTTGACCTGAGACTAGGATATCGAACAAGCATGAGCAAATCTATCTCGTGCAATATGATGCTGGATAAAAATCCGAAGACCCCCCGCTGTCGAGGTCTATAAAAAGTAGCGGATGAGGAATTTAAGGTGCATTCGAAAGGTCGTAGCCCCACCATAAGGCACCCAGTCCGGAAAGGTTACCCTGGTAATAAAATTTAACAGACTGAATTTAAAAATGTCCTCCTTATCCTAGACAGTGACAATTTACAGCCTCGCTTTATAAAAAAAAAATAGCAATTCATTTATTAGTGTTCATTCAGTCCGACTGCCATTATTCCTTCCACCGTATTCACGTACTGGTACAGGTATTGGTATCGGTATTGAGGGGAGGAGCAAGTCAGCCTAGTTGGCTCTTGAGGTTAACTCTTGATTTATATTTACAAGTTGTTGCCATGTTTTAGCAAGTGCCAAGATTCATTTCGAGGGACGCGTGCATTGTAGTTGTTAACTGACACGAGTGAGTCAATAGTTCGACTCCCCTCGCTTGTGATTTATGTTTATTTATTTATAGATCTGTTACTAAGCAACTGACCCTGACATTATTATTATTTTAATAAAAAAATGAACTGTATTAAACCTAAAACTTTGAAGTTATGACCAAAAAAAAGTACTTATTTCTGCTAAGAAGAGGGTAAGTGAATGTTGTGTGATGCGCGCACCGCACCAGATTTTTTACTCATGCAATAATATTGCAATTGGACTTGTGTGGAGGAAATGGTACAGAACATGTTCCTGGGACCTTCTATCTTCGTTTCATAACGATGTTACGAAGAATGTAGTGTTGCCCAAAATCCACCAACGCCGCTTGACTGTTGCAAGACCAAGTCCAGGACTGGTAAAAAAAATCGTGTTTTTTAATAAAAATTAAGGCAAAATAGTTACTAATACTTGACAATCTTATTTACTATATGTAAATAATTGGTATAACCAATATACTTTTGAATTTAACTACTCTAATTCTTCATTCGGGCTTATTTAGTTTATGCTATCTAAAAAATTACAGTGATATCTCAACAGTAATAAGCTAATAAGTAACTGGAAGACTGTTGCGAGCCTCTTGCGCAAGACCAAGACCATGACCAAGACTCTTCTCGGTCTCGCATTTGGGCAACACTACTAGTGACATTTTAAAGTACATATGCATATTATGGATTGTAATACTATTGTTTCTTCAACTCCTATTTTTTTATTAAAGTATTGTTAATTTTCATTGACCATCGATTGGTCAAAAGTTGTCATACTAATTTTAAGTGGACAATGTTTTAATTTCACAGAGAAAAGGTTGAGGGATCAATGAAACCCCAATACAAATAGGTATAAACCGTAACCTGCCTATGTTACTACGCAATTATTTTATTTTATTAATTTTTTTTTTGTATTAATTATATATAACTGTCACTCAAATATAAAAGTGATTCCATTCGGAATATAATGTAACTAACTTTCTATTAAGATTGAGGCATGAAAATACTTTAGATCGATCTCAAGGTATTTTTAACTTAATATTTTTAGTAATTTCTTCTAAATATTAATTTCCTGTTATCATAGAAAAAAAAAATGCTGTAATTGGATCAGTTATAAATGAATCATATAAGAGATATTTAATTATTAAATATTTATAAAGATTTTTTATTTATATTTATTAAATTTATGGGTTAGTACAACATACACTAAAGATTCAGCGTTCAACATGGTGTAGTATTAATTCCCTGTTATTTATGTTTTTCTCCTCAGTTGCCCCAGGACAGTTTTTGCCCCCGGAAGGACAGGCACCCCCTTTGATTCCCTACTTCCGCCAGTGCCTCCCTAGACACCAGACATCCTCCCGCTTTGTTTTAGTGGCGTGCTAGGGTGCCCCTCATCATGGCCGCCTCTAGAGGCGTTTGATTGCTTCCGGGAGCTTGTCTTGCAGGAGTTCTTGTTTATTTGTTGAAGATGCTCTCCCTACCATGAAACTCATCATTAACTCTAAAAAGTATAACCATTGCTTAAAAACAAAATTATTTCTTTCCAGCTAATGGAGAGGGTTTGTGGCATAACAGTAATTAATTTTGTAAGATTTACCCTATTGGATACACAAAAAGAGTGAAATAACTTGAAGATATAACAACCGCATATTGTCAACAAACATTTAAAAATTCCTATATTCTAATGCCTATTATATTAATGCAACCTTAAAGTGATTCTTAAAATTAATTAATTTCTTTCATTATGGATTCATGCATATCTGAATGCTTTACACGAAATCCTCGACAGTAAGCAATGCCATCTTGATATTTGGCTTCATTGAAGTTTCGAATGTTTATCGATACAAGTACTTGTTTAGTCTCGTCCACTCCTCCTCTCAATGTTAACGACTTTCATATATCGCATTCCATCCGATATTTCGAATACTGAAGCCAGGAGGCAATATTCAGATAATTTCTAAAAATATCCAAATAAGTTTTTAATATTTAGATAGAATTATTATTCAACGCAAAATCTTGGCTTTGTTTATCAAATTGTCTATATTTTGTAAAGCTTTAATCGTTAATAATGATCTCCATTATATTCATACGTGGTATTATATTGTATGTAGCGAATGGTTTTATTTTTCAATCGCTAAATCAAAATAAATTCCATTGAAAAATTACAAAATAGCATCCCTTCCTTAAAATAAATGTTTATAAATAAATAAATAGATGCAAGATTTCAATATGTCAATAATTTTTTTTTGTGCAAGTTGTATTGTTTGAAAAGAAATGCAATTCCGCTTATAATTAAAAAAATTATAAATTTTCCCCAAGCTATAACTAACTACAAATTTCATGAATTTTTTTATGAAAATTTTTAGCTTCACTATGGTCCAATATTATTTACCACCGATAAGAACTCATGAGTTGATTAACCAATCAAGGATAGGTTAACGTAAAAAGTTCAAGTTAACTTATGGTTTCCTAAATTGTTATCTAGACATAAGCGTTGAATGTCCTATTTGTAATGTTCAGAAGTGTAAATTTGTACCATTTTCTGTTGCGTTACCACTTAGTTTAATATCAAAGATTTTTCATTTTTAAAAAGTTGAGAAAAAAAGGCACTTTCCTATACCATAGCTTCAATTTAAACCAATTCTGATGATTGTTTTGATGATTTAACTTGATCACTCTTAAATAAAATCATCATAGCTGTTAGAGTTCAACCTATAAATCAAAAATTGACTTCTTCTTCGCTTTCTGAAAATGACAGATGTCCGTACTTGATACGAAGCCCCTCATACGTATCTGGTGATGATAAATTCAAAATAGGATATGTACTAAATTTATAGCATAAATATCTATGTAATGATATATACTGTTATCTAGATGATCTGGATAATAATAATCGAACTAAAAAGTTTATAAAATAAGAAATACGTAGTTTATTTCATCTTATGAGTAATTTTAGATTTTTCACTTACATTCTTTTGCAATGTGGTGGTCGATATTAATTTAAAAATAAAACTGAACTAGATTTTTAGGGGCTTGCCTAAAACAAAAAAATATTTATTTCATTATCTATTTATTCTTACCGTTTCATTAAAATATTGAATTTGTGATTCTTAGTTACTGAAATATTGAAAGAACTCTTGGAATAGGTGGACTTAAACGGCATGTTGTAGGTTTTATTCATATTTTGTTTATCTCAGAAAGGTTAATATCGTTCAAATCATGAAAATTGGCTATCACGTTAAAAGGATATGTCGCAGAGAACTTCTGGCGCGCCATTTGATTACTATGGATGTTCTGGATGACATTTAAGTCCACTTTAAATTGCTCTATAAAGTTAGAGCAGTATATAAAGTCTTGCTGTTCTTTGAATTGCATCGGGACTAGTGTTGTTACATTTATAGTTTGTTCGATTCTACCGTTCGCTTTTCATGTTCCACTTATGCTAATGTTAAGAACGTATTCGATTGACCTCGTCATAATATTTAGATGATAATCTCCCTCTGCTCTTTACCGACCTGGGATGAATTAAGACCCTGCTACCACCATCCTCTTGCATGAGGTGGCCTAGCGAAACTCTGTACCTGTAGTTCGCAACTCTACTTAAAAATCTACTTGGATAAAATAAATAATATCAAGAAATATAATTATTCTGAGTTGCGAAATGAGTTATTTGTAAATTTCGAATTTCAAAATATTCAAACCTCACTCAAGTTTATAAGAAAGGAGATTGCGAAACTTGAATAGGAGAATTTTATTAGTTCTGATGATGTATTTTCGGGTTTTACAGGTATCGAATAGAAAGAAATGAAGGCAACAATTGATGGTTATTGCAGATTTTTCATGTATCAATGATTAAGATACACTATAGATTTGATATTCGATCTGTGAAAGATTTTGGAAAATTTGAATTAAACCCGCTTTGCTATGGATTTCTTAATATAATAATACAGATTTTTAAATGTACATAAAGTAAAAAGTTAAAAAACCTTAACAATACTTCAATTGTGAATTAATATAAAGTACGAAAATTATCTACAAAAACGTCATTAGTTTTTCGTCACTATCAATTGTGTTCTACGACTTTACATGTCAGATATAAAATTGTCTACAATCTTGATCTTTCCGGAGGTATTTTGTACATCTGTATTACTACATTCATTTCTAGAAAAGAAATAAAGGTTTTCGACTTACGAAAATATTTCTCCATTTTTTTCTCCTTTAATTAATTATCAAATTATTTAATAATTCATTTTTATATTTCGAAATTTCTACGAAAATTCGTATTCAAAATTGTTCACTATCACTAATCATGATTAACTTATCGTCCCACTACATAACTATATAATCTATCTATAGGTAAGTGAAGTAAACATTATATTTGTATACGAAAATACTTGTATTTCTAACTTATTCAGTGGCGTATGGAAAATGTAGGAGGCTCGTAGCATGCAACTTTTTGAATCCCCAAGTTTCTTACTCAAAATTTGAAGATGTGGTTGTGTGCTATGCATGCAGTGTTAGTTATTAACTAATTACTAAATAATATACAAAATTAAAAGTTTTGAACAGATTGCAAAACTTCAAGCAAAAGTTCCCTATCTTATTTCAGTAGTTTTATATGGGAACCTAATATACTTTTTTTTTAAAATTAGGTATGTAGGAACAAGAAAAAAAATTACTGTTAAAGGAAATATTTTTTGTTTGGCATAAATTAAAGTACATAATTATATACGAAAATACTTTGGTTTTTTATTTTTTTTATTTTTGAAACCTTAAAATTCTTGTTATCTAATGAAAATTAGTAGCGGTTTAATAGTAAGTCTGGAATGTCAAAAGTTTGAGAAGCCTTTCTCGAAGATGATAAAATTCATGATAGTCAGTCCCCTTTCCCAAGTATCTGAGACTCGCCCCCTGTAAAACATCTTGCCTACAGGGAAAGATATAGCCACTTAAGCAAACTTCGCCAACAAATAGTATTTTTTATGGTCAATTGCACGGTTCTGATCGTTCTGCTCGGAAGATTTATTGTCTATTTACAGATAAGGTTTATGGTGCTGTTGAAATATCATGTAGACGACATCTAATCATTTCCCTATGGTTCTACGATCATCATTCCGTGGTAAAGGATGATGTATTGTCGGAGGTAGATTACGTTCTCGAGGACGCTGGGAGATTATTTGGTGTAACGAAATTCGTTAAGGGATTATACCTCATCATAATGGAAACATCATTGACCGTAGATTCTTATGATAAGAAAACGTCAGCCAAAATAAATAACTTTTTGTATACTTCAATAAATGCTAGTACACCCAACCAATTTCTTGTATATTTATATCACACTATTCTACTGTTGATTAGTTGAATTAGTAAACAAGACGAAAAAAAAAATCACGCCTAACACAACTTTCACTTACCGCTCTACTATGAATACCAATTATTTTCTTGCAATGACGGGCTATTACAAAGTTTTGGAAGTGCACTTTTAACGGAGCTAAACCTTACACCTTTTAGATAACCTGCTACAACTCTCCACGGCCATTAAAATAACAATCCCCGTTGATTAAATCGACGGTAGGCAATAAAAACCTCGTAACTCCGTCTGTTTTTGTAAACAACATAACTCCAGTCTCTGAGCTATATATATATGTCTAGTGACTAGTGTTGCCCAAAATCGGTCTTGGTCTTGCACTTTGCTAGACCAAGACCAAGGCTGCTTAACTGTTGCAAGACCAAGACCAGAACTGGTAAAAAAAATCGATTTTTTAAATAAAAATTAAGGCAAAATAGTTACTTATACGTGACAATCTTATTTACTATATGTAAATAATTGGTATAACCAATATACTTTTGAATTTAACTACTTTAATTCTTCATTCGGGCTTATTTAGTTTATGCTATCTAAAAAATTACAGTGATATCTCAACAGTAATAAGCTAATAAGTAACTGGAAGACTGTTGCGAGCCTCTTGCGCAAGACCAAGACCATGACCAAGACTCTTCTCGGTCTCGCATTTGGGCAACACTACTAGTGACATTTTAAAGTACATATGCATATTATGGATTGTAATACTATTGTTTCTTCAACTCCTATTTTTTTATTAAAGTATTGTTAATTTTCATTGACCATCGATTGGTCAAAAGTTGTCATACTAATTTTAAGTGGACAATGTTTTAATTTCACAGAGAGAAAATTCACCAAATTATTCACTAATTTAATTTTCTAAAATGCTGTATGATTTTTTGGAACAATATCTAATTATGAAGAATACCTAATTATTTAATTATAATATCGGATCTAGATTCATTAAACTACCGATGATCGGAATGATACGAATCCATATCGTCGGCACCATGTTAAAGTAACGTTAAACAGACTCACATTCGTGGAATTAACATAGTGCCGACGATACCATACTGTAATATAAGAAAAATTAGAATGAATAAATTATATAATAATAATTTTAACTAATTTGCCTCCTTTATAATATTGAATGCTTTGCCTCCGATAAAATTTTATGTGTCATTGTCCCACTTGAGGATCGATATGCTCTAGCGGATCCAGGATTTAATTTTGGAGAGCTTCAGCCCGAAAGATTTTTTTTTTTTTCATATGTAAAACGATAATTACATTGAAAAAAAAGAAAGATACTAACTACTTATATGAAATGGTGTTTAAGTGATTCTTGAAGTCTTATTAAATGTAATTACACGAGCAATAATACTCTAAGGAATATATTCATTTAAAACATTTAATTTTCATGGAAACATTGATTTCTTTGGAAACATAAATTTCTTATACAATAACAATAATAGTAACTGTTGACATTATCTACAAAAACGTCATTAGTTTTTCGTCACTATCTATTGTGTTCTACGACTTTACATGTCAGATATAAAATTATCTACGATCTTGAGCTTTCCAGCGGAGTATTATACATCTGTATTACTATTTTCATTTCTAGAAAAGAAATAAAGGTTTTAGAAAAGTTCTCCATTTTTTCTCCTTTAAATAATTATCAAATTATTTAATAATTAATTTTTATTTTACGAAAACACATATTCAAAATTTATTTACCTCAGATCCCTGTTGAGCAAATCCGATACCTAGGACTCCACCTGGACAAACGACTAACTTGGATTCTTCATACTAGACTGAAATGACAAGAAACCGCTCGACGTTTCCGATTACTTTAGCACCTACTAGACAAACCCTCTTATCTTCCAATTAATTACAAAAGACTCATATACTTGACTATAATAAGGCCTATTTGGACTTACGGAGTTGAGCTATGGGGCTCCACTAAACCATCGAATTCCTCTCGTATCCAATCCTTACAATCCAAAATCCTTCGTAAAATCCTCAATGCTTCCTACTTTGTTACAAATAAAACCATCCATAATGACCTTAATGTTCCTTTTGTTTCAGATCTGGCCCAATCCAGATACCTATTCTTCCATAATAAACTTTAGAATCATCCCAATCCTCTCGTTTCTAACCTTGCTTCCTCTTCAATTCCCGATAACCCTCCGAGGCGTCTGAAAAGAAGATTAGAGTGCTACCAATGGGTAGTTACTCAGCAGGTGTTTTTCATGTCATTATATAAATTATGTTCTAATTTACTAGATGTATTTATTTAATACAGTTGTAAATGTCTTTAAGAAATAAAAAAATTTACCTCAGAAAGTTTAATATCGTTCAAATCATGAAAATTGGCTATCATGTTAAAATAATATAATAATACTTTTAGGGATAATTTTTTTTATATTTTTTATTCATAAAATATGGCTACATTTTATCATTTTGGGGATCTCGAAGCTCGGAAGCTCTTCTCCTCTGGAGGATAACTGATCAACTATAATGATGAAACAATATTGTGTGAAATTTCAATCGATATTTTTATTGGGTTAGCTAACGTTTCGGACCACATGTTCGAGTCGAAACGTCGGCTAATCCAATAAAAATATCGACTGAAATTCACGACAGTTTTGTTTCATCCTTATTTGTTTTACCACTTCTAAAAGTATATTTTAAAATACGTGAGTAATTTACGGTTCCCATGACATATATTTCGTCTTCTGTTCAATTTTACAAATTATTTATGTGCAGACCTCCCCACTGAGTTGGAGAAGGCCGAAAAAAGTCGCTGACAAACATAGAAGAGGGAGAGGAAAGCCAGTCATAACCGTTGTTTAAGAGAAGAGCTTGACAGATACCAGTCTCTCTATAAATAAGTTAGGAAAGGTAATGTTCCCCTGTCAGGAACTCCCCTTCCACAGCTAACACCCTCTTACAAACCAACTCGGCTCTTACAACAAATGGCTTCTGGTTTCGTTCAAGTAGGCTCTAAGTTATGTGTTTAAATGCGCTTTTCCTTTACTCCCTTGTTTCTTTGAGATGGCGATGGAAAAAACCGTGTAGCTATAATAAATTTGAAGTGTGTAGGGATAATTTTGATGAAATTATCTTAAAGACCCTCGAACCTCAATAAATTTATATAAATAGAATAATCCCTACCAAACAGTCTGGCAAAACATTTTTTATGATTACAAAATTTTATTTGGGAATAACTCAAAGTATATATTAAGTAGGTGTCCATTTCCGAGATAATATTATTTCCTATAAAACAAAAACAAAAATTATCGGAATCAAAGCGTTTGTTGCAGAGATACGTCGTTTTGAAATTAGTCCGTGGTACAGACCCCTTTTCATCAATTAATTAACATCCGCCTGAAACTTCCTGAATAGCTTCATCTTTCTCGGAATTGGGGCGTTTTAAATCTGGAGGTCGGTAAACTTTGTCTATTTAATTAAGTACTCGTAAATACCCATTTGCTTTCCACTTGAATCGTAAGATAACTTGAGCACAAAATAAAAAGTGGCCTTCAAAAATAAAATAACCTAATTAAATAGACAAAGTTTTCCAAGAGTTTTCGTAAATAAAATAGTTACGAAGTTAGAGTCCACCAGGACTCTAACTTGTGACTATTTTTATATCATTTCAGTCATATATCAGGTTGGCGAGCAACGGCGGTGCTTTAGCCCATTCGGCCACCCTGCCCAAATAGTTGAAGGTTACGATGAGATGAAGCTATTTACGAAGTTTCAGGCGGATGTTAATAGTTTGTTAAAAAGGGGTTTGTAACACGGACTAACACGTGTCCCCTTGGAAAAGAATATCTCCTTTGTTTTGTTTTTTTATAGCTCGAAATTAAAAATCTAGTCGAGGTTTCCTAATTCTCGTTTTCAACGCTTTAAAATTCAAATCAATCTTCTCAGTTGATCATTAATGAAATAATTTAGTCCCTTTTATTATGTAATTAAATAAGAAAAAAATAAAATAAGAGCTCAGTGACGGAGTTCAAACTTTTCTTGTTATTGGTAAAGTGTCAGATTTTCCTTATCATTTTTATATTAAATTTAGATAAACGTATCTACGTGTTACAATGTCTTGACATAAAAAAAAAAAACAAAGTTAGTGTTGGTATGGCATCGGTTAAAATGATATTATATAGTTATCAATTAATTTACATTTCTTAGCACCCACCACCCACCACCCACTGATCCTGGAAAAGTAAATATTTAATAAACGGCAAGTTTCTAATTATCCTTTATTTCGACGCAGTAGTAGAGAAGAACATAAAAATAACAGTTAACAATATAAGTTAACAACAATCAACAATGGAGCTTAAGAAAAAGTACAATACGTTGTATGTAGTGCGATAAACTTATATTTGGAGCAACTTATGCAGTAGATAGTTTTAGTTCACTTCTCGTTTACAAAAATGGAAAAAAAAAGAAAAGAAGTAGTTCCCTGGAGTGTGCGTTTCTTCTTTACTTTAAATATCAACTCAAGTCAAATTATGGAGAAAATAGAAACCATTTTTACTTCTTTGGAAAATATTTGGAATTGTATTATGCTATTTCTTTTTTTTTCGTTATAAATATTTGCTGCTCCTAATTATAAATACTCTAAACAGGAAAAAATAGTCAAAGATCGACGAATTGAATCAAAGTTATTGATATTTGTACCTAAACGGAATTAAAGTGGAAATATACATACTGAGGAATTTTTACTATTATCCTTTCGGCATAAAAGTAGCATTAATTTATATGAATTTTTTCAATTCTAATAATTAATTTTTCCATTCGTTTCCAATAAATCATTCTTTACTTATATATCACATGTTAATGTTAATAAGAAATTATGAAAATACAACGTTGTATGTCCGTGTCGTGTTGTTGGTAATGGAGGCGCTTCCATCATTACTATAATGAGCGCCTCGCCAAAAAATAATTTATTTGACAGCCGTTTATAATTCTGTAATTCACTGAAGAATTGAACAGTTTAGGAGACAAAACGCGAATCTGCGAGGATCGTCCATTAACGAAATTGATTTACACCTGCTATAAATTTCGTCCTGATAAAATTTTAGGATTTTAACACACTTTATCCCTAGTTAAAAATTGAATTATGATTCCAGCAGTTTATTGTCTGGATAATTTACATCTTAGTAAGGTTGAGATTTCAAAAAACTTTTTTTATTAATAACGGTTATATTCTACTAGGAAGTAGACTGCGTTTCAATTATTGAACCATTATAAACTCCCGATATCTTGTTGATTCGAATCTTTCATGTTGCTGCAAAATCTCTTCTACAATATTGTAATTACTATAGAAGATGAATATGCAGTATATTCATCGATCTATCTAAATACATTGAAGTCATTTGAATCAACCTCCCCATAAATATTAAAAGAGCTAAAAATATTACAAAATTAGTTTTTATTTCAGAATTATTTTTTTCCCTTTGGCTTGATATGTAAATGATTAATATACAACATGTGATATGTAATTCAAAATATATTACATAGATCCAGACAATTTTGGTGCTTGCCTTGTTGGATTTTTTCCTTCCCCTAAAGAGATCAAAGCGTGACGTGTGTGTTTATGTAGTAAATGTTTGTTTATGTATTATTAATGCGTGGTTGAAACTTGTCTGTTTATTGTTTTTTTCAGACCTGTTTTACTACTCGGGAGTCTTCTAAATATAATTTACTGACGAGATTTTTAAATATGTGTTCTTTTTTAGAATATTTATGCCTTTGAAAAAATAAATAAATAACAATTATTCAATAAGTCGTTATTGAATAAGTCAAAGAAATGCCTTACAAAAATCCCACCACATTACCTCGTACTTCGCAATCAGCCTCTCATACAGGAAGCTATCCTCATTTCCTTTAAATAATAGCTTTTTTTACCGTGTCCGTATCTTCATCCAGGCTTCTTTTCATCTCAGGAAAGAGAATCTATAAAACGAATTCATTCATTGAAAACACCGGAAGGAACAACAATAAAAAGTCTGAGCAACAAGACCCCTCATTGAGATTGTATTTTCCTCTCTTTCCTGGTTGTATTGTATTGTGATTATTTATAATTACTTTATAATTACTTAACTCAAAAAATAAAATAGAATTTCATAGCAATTGAATTGCTGAATTTCATTCTTATAATTTGTTTAAGAACATTTAATCTTATTTTTCCGAATTTAATCTGGGCTAGAAGGGGAAAAAAAATTCTAATCAGAAATTTAGGTTGCGAGGTAGTTCAGTGAGTAAAGCAATGTGCTCCTTTGCTTCGTTCCCCGGGTTCGAGATGAGTTGTAGCGGGTAATTATTTATTTTGCTGCACAAGCCGTGAATCGGTGCTGGATTGAGAGACTATTCCGGGACACCCCAGCCTCCAGAAATTGGTAGTCCAGTGATCATAAACTAATAAAATAACTATAAAAATAACTTTATTAAATAAATACTTAAGTGGAAAAACTGGCGGTTGAGTGTGATCTAGGTCAAATCATCTCCTTTCACAGGCGTTGACTAAAAAAAGTGCTAAACCCAAGATCCCATGTGCTATATTGGTAACGTTCTTTTTAAAAATCAGATATGAAGTTGTAACCAGCAGCTTGATAATATCCTGTTATTTCAACATGAGATTAATTTGAATAATGTAAGAGCAACTCAGACAACCATAAACAGTTAATTGAAAAGGAATAACTGAAGTAAATCAAGACATTTAAAATTGAGTATCGTTCCATCGTCTCAATTAACCAATGCATAGCTTTATTCTTCGCCTTACTAATGCCTTTTAGATCTAATCTTGAAAGCGCTAATATATTGATGGCCGTGACCCTAATGGAAGGAGAGAAGAGGGCTTAAAGAAGTGTGTCTAATGCCGGCGGAACCTTCACAATTATATACTATTTAGTTAATTGAATAATTACAGTTTCTGTCTCACACTTGATATTACTGTAAACGGAACCCCTAGTTAATTAAAGGTCTTTTCAGCTGCTATGTTATTTTATTGTGGGCTTATGTATACATAGACTATTTATACATAGTGAATCATGTAATATTTTATATTTTTAGTGCTTATGTTAAAACATCCAAGTTTAAATTCTGTAAGGCTCTGAGCGACTCTTCATCTTCATCCGACATAAGCCTAAATTTCGTTTTTTCTTAGATTTCCTTAAAGTAACTAACTTTCGGGTTTTCGTCATTAAATTAAGTTAGCATATATAATGCTAAGATGTCAGAAGCTTGCTTGACAATTGATGACAAGTTTTGAATGAAGAATGAGACATTTATATTTCGCCCCCTATAAATATTGTCCTTGGCAACTATTAGCCACAAATATCCTAATAATTTAGTTCTGGCATCATGAAGTATTCGAAGACCAATCGCCTGGATCAAATCTATATTTTTTCTTAGAATAATTAATAACGTACCCTTTCAAAAATAACTTATATTATTAATAAACATAAAACGTTTATATATATATATATATATATATATATATATATATATATATATATATATATATATATGTGTGTGTGTGTGTGTAAATTTATATATTTATGTTTCCATAGCTCTCCTAAGCTCAAGGTAAGGTCCCGTGTTCGGGTCTGACTGTGGCAGGTAATAATTACATTAGGCATATCCTAATAAAGTTGTACCTCTAGGCTTTTTCATTGTTATTACCGATATACACTAATTAAAAAATATATATCTTTCTTTTTGAAGAGGGCGAAGAAAGATTTCAGACGGAAGGAACCCACTCTGCTTCTCTGTAAAGCCGCCATTGGTTGAAAACGGTATCGTTAGAATACGGGAGCGGGATGGCCGATGGGCAACTCGAATCAAACATGATTCGATGAAGTTCGCATCCCGGTGTGCGGAAGTGCTTGAGTGCTTTTAACTATTCCCCTTTTCTGGGGAAAACAGTAAACAGGGAAGGGGAGGACAGAAAAAAAAAGGAGAATACAAAAGTAAGATATAAATTAAGCGAAAGCTCTATACCATTTATTTGATCGATTATTATTGCTTTCATACATTATTTATTAAATAAATAAAGGATTGAAACTTAAAGGCAATAAAATTTAAACTAGAAATAGTTCATAACAATGGTAAGATAATGAATTTTCTGGATTGAAAAGGTATGCCTCAACTACGAAGCCGACTGTAATGTTCTCTTAGTCTCTTGAGGATTATTGGAAGCAGTAAAAAATAATTTTAAAGATTCGTTTCCTCTCTTGTACACAATAGCAGAGGATGTGAATGGAGGAGTTGTGAGCCTGAATTGTTTCTTCGCCGTGCATCTTGCGGCGCAACGCGGTCTGAATACATCATCTGGTCAACTGTCAAAGAAAACAATTTGTAGAGATTGTTTTAAAATAGCTTACCATCTTGAGGTTCCCTGAATCCTATGAAAAATAAATGTCGTTGTAATACCGGGTTTGATTTTTTTAAAATATATTTATTAAGTAATAATACATTTTGGCACACTTAAAAAGCACAGAGCATAAGAGCTATGTGTGACATATACCAACAGATATATAGATACATATAGGTACCTACATATATACATATTTAGGTATATACAACAAGACTACAACAAAAAAAAAGGGAAAAATGTAACAATAAAAAAAAAGAAAAGTGATGAAAAATTGAAATAAGTCTACAAAATCATAAAACACATTCATGAATCATAAAACACACCTCAGAGAGGTGAAGAGATAGCATTAGAGTCACACATTCATGACTCGAGTCATGCTGGTTATTGTCAAAAATCCAATGACAGATCAAAGATCTCGGAACCATTGCCGGTTGAACCTTCGTGGAGAATTGTCGGGATAGTTGGAGCTGAATAGGGATTTCGCTGTGGGATTTGGATGGTGGATAAGGTTCTGATAAAAGTTTGAGAATCTGGTTAGAATAACATCAAGGACACAAGGGATGTCGAGGTCATGATTTAAAGTTGTGTTTGTTACCTAATATGAAGCGTTGACAATTATGAGAACATTTAACTTGTAGGTGGGATCAAGCAGGTTCAGTAGGATCTTGTATATTAATAGTTTATTATAAATTTTTAAAAATCAGAGTTTCTGTTAAATAGTTTATGTATAACTGGCTAACTCGTCGGTTTGTTCTTGTCTTCCAAGTCGGGTATGTGGATTCCATTCCTGTTTGAATTAGTAATCAGGTTTTCGATTCTATGAGAACTCGGTGGAATAGTTGTAGAGGCATACAGTTCCGAAGTATTAAATCCACGAAGTATATCAAAAAATTGCCCTGAGACTTGTATTAATGTTCTGAGCGTGGGTACGGCCAGGAAGACATAGGGCACCACATTTATTAGGAAGTCGTTTGCCTTATAAGAAATTCAAATGCGGCGCAAGGATCCCAGGCAGGGAGATATATCGTTCTCATATACTCCGCCGGCTTCTAAGGCGAAATTCGTGGCTTCTACCCTCGGCCCATCGTAGCCTGATTTAATGCTCTGCGAGAACACCGCTCCCGCGTCGACGTATTAAATGTGCGGAAAATTTCTGGTGACAAGAAGTATCGCCTACATGTGTCGACTTTTTTAAAGCGACCGTTCATTTAAACTGTTGCCGATGTCCTGACGTTTCTGTTGTGGCAGAGTTCAGGGAAACGTTGGTGATATATTGCTCTTATCCGTCATCTTTAAGAGTATTACATTTTTTCTCCTACTATCTTCTTGTCTTGTCTTGTAAAAGAACGGGCAGTTCTAAAATTTAATTTATTTTTTCATTAAATGGAACTCGCATCCCAGTAGGGTTAGCCACCTCGGGATGTGCTGACTATTGCTCCCGTAAGAGAGGAAGAAGAAAAAAAAATCAATTAATTAATTTATTTTCACACTTAAATAGTATACTTATTTAAATGTATTATTTATTAATTTAGCTGAAATAAAGGCTATCTAATTTCGTCTCATCATTAAAATGGCTTGAGGGATATGATATGAAGGCTTACGGGACCTTATATGTTTTTCCGGATTCTAAAAACTTCTTTCCTTTCTTCCTCTTTGTTCTGTAGAATTTATTTATTTACAGTACAATCTCAGTATTCAAACTCTACAGTAATCCGAATACGTCAATAATAAAAAATAAAAAAAAGGAGGGAGACGAAAGATGGATGGAAAGCTTCGTTCATGAATAGAAAATACGGATGCAGTTTAAGAAACAAATTTTTAACGAAGGACGCTCGAACGCCTACCCATGGTACATTGTCTATTAGTAATTATTATTAGCTCTTACGCGCTTACTACTTTCCTTAGGCTATTTTTCAATAAATCTCCACAAGAAAAATCTAAAATTTTCCTTATATCATATCAGCCAAGGAAGTATACGGTATCTATACAGATAACGGATTTCCCGGAAGATTACTTCGTATTCAGTTGTTATGGATTTTTTATGGAAGAATATATAAATGAAACCTAATCAATATATCTCAAAAACGTCTTGCTATTGATGTTGGTTTGGACGATGGATTTATAGGAAGGCTGATGCTCAACAGTCCTACAGAAGATTTCGAGCCCATGGTAATGAGATTAAAAACGTTTTTCAATCAACATGTGGTTGTTTTTGTTTATTTTTTAAAATAATACAAATAGATGCGATTGTTTTTTCAACACTGAGTAAACGGTCCTAACTTATTTGGTAATTCTGGTCTCCGTAGGCTCAAATTTATCCAATATGAAAATACCATTCCGCATGCTTGGGACCAACAATGAGCTGAGGACGTGGTGGAGATGGGGCGATCCAGAAGCCGCTAACCCGCGACCTTTCAAGGAGGGCAGAGCGATCCCTCAATGAGGCGGCCATTAGGTGATAGATGAGTGTAATTGCGGCTAGGTCATGTCACATCCAGCTTGAGATATTGCCACAACGAGATTTACTGAGAATGGTCTTCCGGGATCGAATAGCCCTCGCGGGCCGGTGATTAACGACAGATTCACGCTTCCCCGCCTCATCCGTCTTGGTCCCGTCCCCTTTCTTATTCCCCAAGATGTGAGCACTGTCAGTGTCTGAGTAATAACATCGCTTCGGTAATAGCCTCTCTAGGATGAGATATTGGTCCTTGCTTGTTTAGTGAGAATTATGAACCCCTCTGGCCGCAATTTTAGTCTCAGTACCTACATGGGATTTTAGAGAGGTTTGTTTTTTTTAATTATGCCTCTCTTTATCGACTTACACCGTTAGAGTTAGTACTTGGAGCCCATGTACAATTCCGTTTTGGACGGCATCACATCTCTGATAATCAGTAACCGAGAGCAAGTATTTAACTGCATTGCATCCATATGGTTGCTCCCGAAATGCATTGACTGCCGAGTGGAGAGCGTGTCATTCTTATCATATGCAGATATTTCCTAATGTAATCGAGGCCTGCTATCATACGAAAATTCAATAGTCCTTGGTAAAGTCCTCTGTTTATCAAATTATTAACATCCCACTGAAACCTCGTAAATGGCTCCATGTCATCGTAACCTAAAAATATTTTCTTTGCGATAATTCTCGGAATTGGGGGGTTTTCAATCTGGAGGTCGGTAAGCTTTATCTGTTTAATCAGGTACTAAAAACTCATAAATGCCTATTTTCTTTCCACTTGAATCTTACGATAACTTAATCATAAAATCGGGATAAAAGGAGGCCTCCAAAAACATTGAGCCGTTTAGCGTGACCTACATCCCCAAATTGTCAAAATAACAAGGTTACATAGGCCAAACGGCCCAATATTTTTATAGGCCACCTTTTTTTTTTATCGATTTTGTGATCAAATTATCTTACGATCCAATTGGAAAGCAAATGGATATTTACGAGTTTTAGTACCTAATTAAATAGACAAATTTTGTCAGATTGAAAATTTCGCAATTCCGAGAATTTTCGTAAATAAAATATTTGTAGGTTACGATGAGATGGAGCTACAACTGCCTCCTTTCTTGGCAGGTCTACAGACATTTCTAACTAACCGGACATACAATTACGTAGTGAGCTATTTTCTTCATTACTTCTCAGCAGCATTTTGCTCTTTATGGACCCCAGTAGTATAACCTGATTAATCTGCTTTTTCAATTTTCTAGCACTATCGACCGATTGTTTCTTGCTGCTTCAATATCGAGCCTTTCTTGTCAAGTTTATCTGTCATTTCATTGGCACGGAGGCCACAGTTACTTGGATCAATTTAAAGAATACCATAGAATATGCTTTCGCTTAATTAACCATCTGTGAAGAAGTAGTTCTTAAATAATTTTGTTGACATCTAAGTTTGACAAGACTTACGTTCTCCACATAATTCCGTTAATTCCGCAGTCAAAATTTGAGATACTACTCCCAGTTCCACGTAGAAACGGTTTTGAAAAATTAGTTTGCTATGGACTTTATAAACAGAAATATGTCCAGTAGACAACCTACTTTAATCAGAAGCACTAAAAATTGTAGTTTTAATAAAGACATATCTAACACCAGGAATGCCGACAAGAGGATTTCATGGCGCAAGTTGCGCCGTCACAATTTTTTAGGAGAGCTTTTTTTGATGAGATTTTGAATTTGTAAGGGGGAACACATACCGACGAGAATTTTAAATTTCGTGGGGGGCACAGTTTGACTTGGTAATGAATTTTCGGATAGAAAAGTTTCAAACAAGGAGACAAAGGGAATACATGGAACAAACCTCAGCAAGTGTGATTGTATATGATTTACTGTACTTCTATTTCTAATGTTTTTAATAAGAGGAGAACAATTCAATATCTTGAAGAGGGGAAGGGGGAGGTTCATGCGCCATCAACCTTAGGGGGGATGGGTACCCTTGTCTAACATTAAACAAGAAGTAGGAACAAAAATTAAATATTTTCCATTTTTCTTATGAAGCTAATATCAGATGACGGGAAATATCGCATTTTTTAAGTGATCGTTTGTAGAGGTTCTATTTCGTAAGCAAGTGATAAACTCTCACTGGTAAAGGATACAGTTCACTATTTCAATAGCAACTGAGTCTATTAATATCAATCTATTTATATTCTTATCCAACTTGGTAGTTTTTATTATATTCATTTCGGATCGATATATTTATGGATACTAGGAATAAAATTCCATTGGACTTAGTGAGATCACTGTGTATAATTTTGTTATTTGAAATAGAATATTTACGATGTTAAGCTTTTAGATTGTATGTGGGATGAAGTTAATGATTTTGATCATTTCTGTTGATATTTAAAAAATCTAAGCCCATAAGAAAGTGGTCAAGAATGCAGAGAGGTTAAAGCTGATTGAACTCGGTTCAAATGCTTGCTTTTCGTACAAAAGTTAAAGGATTTTTAGGAGAACCTGATTAGGAACGTGCGCATGCGACCCTCCTGGTTTCTTTTTTTTTGCTCAAAATTTGTATATCTTTCATAGTTTGCTAAGGCAATATGAAAACTAAAATTTCTGTATAGATTTATTCTTAAGCAATTGGTATTTTTATTCAACAATAAATAGTGCAATAAGAAAAAATATATAGTGTCCTCT
>CAKMRH010000043.1:0-25000 GCA_928085145.1 Nezara viridula | reverse complement strand
ATAAGCTTTATCTGCCATTCTAAATCAGCTAATTTCGAAAATGGCAACCAAGTGAAGACGTCAAAAATTGCCAAAAATGAAAGTAACCAAAAACGCAGGATTGTGGAGCTTTCTATTAAAAGCTATTTATATTGAGCAGAATGCATTTTCCAATTTCCAACTTCACTAAAAAATTGTAATTCCATGAATTAAATTAACCAAATCAGGGAAATTGAAATTTGCCATACGGCACTAGGGGATTCTGAATTTTGGAGGGGGAGGGGAAAGGCTTCAGGCCAAAAGATTTGTTTTCATAAATGTAATAATAATAATGCTCTATTTATTCTGGGACGAATCTCTTTAGAATAATAGAGAAAAACAAAAATGCTGGCTAAGGAGCCACAGAGATACATAAACAAAAATATAGAGTAATTAAATAGCAAAAATTAAAAAATAATAAAAGAAATTATAAGTTATTTTCTGATTTAAATCAGTTAATAATAAAATATTGAAAATAAACATGAAGTAAAAATAATCAAGAACGATTTAATAATTTATATACATATTTACAGTAGTAATTATTTACAATTTTATGAGGACTGGATGAATAAGAAATGATTGAACAAGCGGGATTTAAAGGTAGGAAGGGTATTGGATTGACGGATGTGGGGAGGGATGGAGTTCCATAGGGATAAGGATCAGATAATGAACGATCTATCGAAAGCAGCGGTTTGGTGGGCCCTTATATATAAATAAGAAGACCGAGAACAAGTATTGCGGGAACGAACAGAGGATTTGAATTGAAAGAGCTCGGAGATGTATGAAAGACGGTGGGATTAGATGACTTGATGAAATGGGAAATAAAAGAAGAAGGATGCCAGAAAATACTTACGACGGTAGGAAGGATACAACCACTTCAACTCTATATAGAAACGAGAAACACAGGCGTCCCTTGGGATCCCGAAGATGAATCGTACAAAGCAATTTATCAAACGTTTTAATTTCGCCTCGAGATCCCCAGAGACGCCCCCATATACCGTACAGCAATAGTCAAAGTGGAGAAAAATTAAGGAAGTTACTAGGAGCCTACGGGTTTCAAGGGGAAATAGGTGACGGGAGTAATTCAGACGTTTTAAGATGGAAATGGTCCGGCAGGAGATGTTGGATATATGATTTTTCCAGGAAAGCGTTTGATCAAAGATCATTTCAAGGTTTTTGATGGAGGGATAGAATTTGATGGGATTTTCATGTTGGAACAGAGTTGGAATATTAGGAACAGTTTTAAGGAGGTGATTGGAGCCAATTAATCATCAATGCATGAACCAATCAATCAATTATTGGAGAGTTGATTTTGGACAAGGCGTTCTAACGGTTTTGAAAGGTTGGATAGGAGAGAAATAGGACGGAAATCGTGCAGTGAGGTAGGGTTTGGAATTTTATTCAAAGGTCGGACTAGGGCAGTTTTCCAGGAGGATGGGAATATAGAGTTTTGCATGGTTTTGAATATGGTAAAGAACAGGAATTAGGGCAGGAAGGCTGGATTTTATTAGTTTTACTGGGATATTATCAGGACCGTAATCATTAGTGTGGGATTTTAGGATAGTGGAAAGTAATTCATCATAGGTCACATGGGAGAAAAAGAAGGCTTCAGGATTGAAATTTTGATGTTTAATACCGAACGTAGGAGAAGAATTGTGAGTGGACGATAGGAAATGGTCATTGAGATCATCTGGAGTCACCGGGATGGAGCTGAGTTTATTGAGTTCTGGTAAGGATAGGTTACGGAGTATTTTCCATTTGGATTTGGAATAAGGGACATTGGAAAGGGCATTATGAAAGAAGGTGGCTTTAGTAAGTCGGATTGTGGATTGGGTTCCATTGCGAAATTTCTTAAAAGACTCATAATCAGCTGGCAAACGGGTTCGACGGTATTTGCGCCTTGCTACATCCCTTCTTTTCACCATTTCCTTTATTTCAGGAGTCAGCCGAGGCGCAGTGGGACGACGTAAGGTTTTAGTTTTTAGAAGAGCATGGGTGTCTAATAAGGATTGTAGGTTTGAGGTTAAGGTAGATGCCATAGGATCAATGGAGTCATAGGAAGATATGATGTCCCATTGGAAAGAATCAAGGTCAGGTTGTAGGAATTCAAAGGATAGAAGGTTTAAATTACGGTATGAAACTATTTTGGGTGTAAAGGATTCCACGGGTAGGTCGTATTTAATTTGGATCAGGTCGTGTGATGAAAGAAATGGAACGGGGTGTTGAGAAGAGGAGAGGATTTTGATGTGCGAGTCAGAGATGTAGAGGTCTAACCAGGTGTCAGAAAATTGCGTGTGATGAGTAGGAGAATATGGAACAAGATAAAGATGAAGGGAAAACAGTATGTCGGTTAGGAAGTATTTTTCAGGAGATCGTGAAAGCATATTCACGTTGAAATCGCCGGTGATAATAATATTGTTTTAATGGGATACCAGGTTGACAAGGGAAGATTCAAAGAAGTTATCAAATGGGACACGAGGAGGGCGGTAAACGACGGTACTGTAAACGGTAAACTAATTTACTGTTGTTCTATTGTTTTTTTGTGATGTGTATGTCTTCAAGTAATTTTCTATTGTTGTTTTTATATTTTTTTTTTTCAATTCCCAATACAGAAGTATTATACAGCAAAATTTCAAAACTCTTGACATTGGTGCATTTTGACTCCTATAATTGGAATTTAAGCGTCAGTGGATTTCTGCGGCCTAACATAGGTAACCTATGTTATTCCTTACCTATATACCACATATTTCTTCTAGTCAGAAGGGTCCCAATCACGTTAGTATTCTTATCAATCGCTTCCTCTTGTCCAAAGTTATAACTTTTAAAATTTAGTCGGCCAAAGGATAGTAATGACTGAGCAACGACAGTGTAATACCGACACCTTTTGGTAGAAATATTATTATATTAAAATTTCATATATCCTGTGATGTGAATTCTTGTTAATATTCGAAGTCTTCCAATAGCCGCCATACTTTAATGTAGCGGCTTTGGATTATCTGACAAGGCTTATTTTAATTAGAATGTAATATTCTTTCTTAATTCACAATCAAATTTTCTTTTACAGTTTACTGTTAAATGTCATCAATGACAAATGCTGGAATTAAGCCTTGATTCTCTTAACTATTAGTGAATAACCTCCACGTCAACAGTTCATTGTTGCAGCCGTTATCAAGAATGAAATAAATATAACACCTCATAAATGCAAAGATAACTCAGCTTAAAAAAATTAAATAAATTGAAATAGGATATCTGTTCAAAACTTCAACATAACCGGTATAAGTAAAACATTAAGGGCATAAACAATCAACGATTATGATTATGTGATTACGATTACAGCGTTTTCAATATGTGATTACGATTACAGTGTTTTTTAATTACGTGTCACCACGATTACAATCGTAATTAGGTTTCCGTTTACGATTGTGATCAGATAATCATCACTATATTTATAGTGCTATTGAATTAAGTATAAAATTGACGTCGCTATTAAGTTTTATTTTCAGTTGTAATCGTGTAATCATTGATTCCGATTTTGCCTATCTCGTTATCTATGCAGACAATGAGTAAGTTGATTCCAGAGGTGGTGATTGCAGTGCTGAAATATAGAACTGAGAATAAAGGTATAAATATAGGTATTTATTTCTTATGAAAGATGTCCTTAGGAAAGACACTTTATTAAATATCTGTAGAAAAAAGGTTTTTTTAGTCTCAACAATTAAAAAAAATATATTTTAAATGTATCCAAATTTTCGCCTTTTCGGAGAAAAAAACTAGAGACCATATCTTTCCTCCTAATTGTCCGATTTTAACGAGTTTTATTAGGAAATTTCATAAACTTCTAAAAAACCACCCTGTTTGGTCAAAATTGTTAGAGCCGTTTTTGAGAAAATTGTAAAAATGTGTTTCAGCGTTCATATAAAGTGGCACTTCCGGTTAGGCGATTTTAACGAAATAGTTGCTGTCACATCCGGCCCATATACAAACCTTCACTTAATACATTTAATACACAATACTTAATATCAGTTTCGTACTACTTTTCGTTTATGAGCAAGACTGTTAACACACTCAAACAGACACACACACATACACACGAACAGACACACACCCACAGACAATTTTGCACTTGGTTATTTGAACTCAGGGGACCTCAAAACATGCATTTCCGCTGAAAACTAGATTCGAAAATTTTAACGATCGCAATACTTACCCTTACTATATATTACATACATACGTAAGAGAAAGTAAAAATATTTTAAAATCGCGATATCTCTACTAATAGTGCTTTGATTTCGATGAAACTTCTTTCATTTATTAGACAATTTAAATATCTTTGAAACATTTTATCACAATATCTCCCAAAAAGCGTATACTTTTTGAGTTATTCGGAATTTAACATCCCTCGTAACTTTTTTTCCAACTTCTTTTCGTTGAAGTATGTTATATAGATAAATTTAATGGATATCGAGAAAATGACTTTAGCGAAGTTTCTTTGAAATCGGTACATTCGTTTAGGCGCTACAGTCTATAGCAACGCAGGTTTTTCTGCATTTTTATTTTTTTTCTTCTTTATTAACTTATCAAATTCTTTCAAAAGTTATATGTAGCATTTTTTCGTAACTCTGAATAATGCGAAATGGTTAACTTTTTAAAATAAACCATATTAAAGGTACTTTAGAGGAAGGCATATATGAACATTGGGCATTTAAGCCCTTTCACTGTAAAGTGACATCGATGGAGATAAGACCTAATTGATATTAAAGACCACTTAATTATACAATGATACACCGAGTTTGATCAAAATCGTAAGAGCTGTTTTTGTGAAAATTGTGTTTCAGCGTTCATATAAAGTGGCACTTCCGGTCAGCCGATTTTAACGAAAAAGTTGCCGTCACATCCGGCCCATAAACAAACCTTAAATACTTAATGTCAGTTTCGTACTACTTTTCGTTTGTGAGCTAGACTGTTAACACACACACACACACACAGACCATTTTGCGACACTTGGTTATTTGAACTCCAGGGGACCTCAAAACATGTATTTCCCTTGAAAACAGAGATTCAAAAATTTTCTCGATCGCAATACTTACCATTACTATACATTACATATATACGTAAGTGAAAGTAATAGTAAAGTATAACAACTTAGGGAATTTGACCCAATTGTTATGTAATAGTGAAAATATTTTGAGAGCTTAAAACTTAATAGTTTTTCTTAATTATAAACCAATTCTGATATAGATCAATTTTCATTCCCCCTTTTCAACTTTTCAAAGCTTCTAAAACACAAATTTTGAAAATTATACAACATAGGTTAAAAAATAAAAGTACTCTCCTTTCTTGTATTAATCTAACTATATGAACATTATTATATTTAATGATTTTTTCCATATCTGATCCTAGGGATGGAAAATAAAAGAAAGATAATAACTAGTAAATATTGTGTCCCTTCCAAAAAAAAAAAAAATCAAACTTAGAGGCGATAAATTTAATTGATATAAATTATTTTATGGGAGATTTTTTTGAACCTCTCTCCAGGCAGGAGTTAGGATGGGACAACCGGGGGCATTGCCCCGGGGCGCCGACCGATCTTCAGGGGCACTTGCCGCTTGTTAGAAATTAAAGAAAAATACAAAATGTATTAAAATAATTAATTTTAGCCTATCAATAAATTATTAGAGAAATGTTGAATGGAATAAAATTCAAATATTACATAATATAAAACAGCTTAAGAAATAATTTTTTTTATGAGTGTGAAATGGCGTCGTTGCGCGGGGGCGCCAAAGGTCGGCTCTGACCTCTTTGGCCGTTTAAAATTTTTAAATTAAACCTCTTTGTTTGTGGATGAATAGTCCTTTGCCACCATAGGCGCCTGTGCTTAAGAAGTAGTGATGTGGGGGAAGATTATTGTAACATGATAACTGTATTCAATAACATAATGTTTTAATAAATACATTTAATTAGTGCTTTAATTGACTTGTAATTAATGTTTTATTTTTTCTCTTTTTTAGAAAAATAAAGATAATGAATATTTCGTTAGTGAACCAACCCAGAAATTAGTGATAAAAAGGATGAAGGATGTTGATGAAGATACATCTGATATTTTTGTAGATTCTTTCGTACGACAAATGTACGACTTGGACCCTTCAATTCTGGACAAAATCGATGACAGAATCGATTCAGAATTCTCAAGCGATGCAAGGCTATCAAGTGACGAGGATTTATCAAGCATACGAAGGGCAGTGCGCCTTGCCTCTACCACTAGGACGAGGAGAGCCAAGGTGAATAGCGCCGTAGTCAACGAGGATGATTCATACGTCGGTGACTTTGCAGACGATGATCAAATGTTGACGAAAATCCCGAATTATCTAAACGGTGTCAACAAGATGTTCAAACATCAGAACATAGCCAACCTGTTATCATATGATCCCAAATGCAAGGAATTGACGACAACAACAGAAGGCACAACTTTCGAAAACTTCTACGATTATGGAGATTATTACAGAGAGAGCGAAGACAAGCTCCGTGACGTGGCTCACTACGAAATAGTACAAGACATTCTGCATTCGACACCGGGTATCAACAAAGACTACGATGGCAATTCTTACAAAGTCCAAATAAAATCTAAAAACAAAAAGACAAGAAATTTTCATAAAAATAAACAAATATTAAAAAAAAAGTTGAAAAACAGATTAGAAAATTTCGAATTGAAACATTATAAAGACTATAATATAGACTCTGATTACTGATTGTAAGTTGTAGAGATTTAAATTACTTCAATACCAACAACTTTAGCTTGAAACATTTTTAGGTAAAAAACTTAAGTTCTAAAAAAAGATTGGAAAACAATGATTGATATATTGGTTTTTTTTCGTCTCTCATGAATTAAAATGTAAATCATGGCAATTTCCAGAAAAAAAAGTTACTTTTATTAAACGATGTAAAACTTAATCACTGATAATAATAAGGAGCAGGTACACAAATTTATCAGAAACTTTGAGTCAATTCTTGGAACCATGCTCACAGATTTAAGGAATGGTTTCAGCTGTTTGTTCCTTAGTACTTTACAATCACTGCCAGTTTTTCACATTAAATACTAATTGATTATTATTAGAAGATTCCGATAAAAACCTTAAGAATGTCAGATACCAGTAATGTTTCATAAACACCGAACGTTGGGTAGCAAGAGATAGTTTTCATCACTTAATTTGACAATTTAAATCACAACTTTAAAATAACAGTTTGAATTTTTTTAAGTTACACATTTATAACTCGGGAATTAAAGAAGATTAAATTCTGTGTAGAATACACTCCTAATATTATGGATTCGGACAATGAACCAGGAATATGGTTGGAATCAACAGTCATAAATGCTTTAAGGGTGCCAAACAATTATCACTAGATATAGTGATTTACAAATATATGTACCATGGAAACGGCTGTTCTAAAATTAAAATCTTTCAAACAAAAATTGTAGAGTAACAAATTTAGTGTTTATAAAGTACCTTATATTTCGAATTGCAATAATATATAAACCTCTGGACAACACATGCGTTCAGATAATCTCCCTCACTTTTTCATTTGTACAAATTAAATAAGTGTCCACTAACTAGTTGAACTATAAATTTGAAAACTGAAAAATTTATCTTTAAGTCTATAACCAACAGGAAAATTTTAAAAAGTAAAATCTTTATTGTTTAATGCTGGATCTACAGCGGGGTGGGACTTACAGGCTAAAACATTTCCCGAATGGAAAAGCCTTTTTTTTTTTCATTGGTCCATATTTATTACTGTGCATTATCTAAGGTGAATATTTAAACAATTACGATGTGTTCAATTTTTTAAATTATAATACATATACAGCTATTAACTATAACCATGTTTTATGAAAACATTATCTCTAATTCACTCTTGCATTATTGTTTATGTAATTACATTTTTTTAAAGTGAAAACTTCTTTAGACGCGTTTAGCCATTTTTAGTGGAGAGTGAATTAGATTGATCCGTCAGATTTCACTCGGTATTAACGCTCGAGCAAAGTTGGCTAGTGTCGACTAGTTAAAATGATTTACATATGGATTGAAATATCTCAGAAACTAAAAATCGAACCTGCATACTGTAAGGGAGGAAATCGTTCATCATTTCATCCTCTCTGCGATAGGTTATAATTCAAAATTGTATCTTAACTCAACGCCGTGTTAGGCAAGTGAATAGGAAAAAGTAGTGTCCCAAACCAAATGATAACGAATTTTATGGAAGATATGCATTAACATATCTCAACTAAAATCGGACCTGCATACTCTAAGCCGGGGAAATTTTCAGCATTTCACCTTCTTTATAAGGAGCTATCATTTATAATTTATATTTTATATCATCTATCTCGCCTTGTTGAAGTTTTCACTTTTATCGTGTGGTCTAAAGCACACACCTTAGTCTTTTTTTTTTTTTAAATTGGGCTTCATGAATCACTGAAACATGAATTCATATACATAGTTAATCAGTTTCATTTTTTCTTCCAAAGTAAACATCATTTTATACATATAAAATTTCTGACTGAAGTCTCCTCCAAAATGAGATCATGGATGGACTACTGATGATAGATAATTTTTTTTTCATACTACTGATAAAAAAGGAATGTAGCAGAGCTTGTCTGCTTATTAATAACCTTCATGTTAGTGAAATACTTTCAATCCACCACAATCAGAGCTCAAATGTTAGTCATTCATCTGACTTTCCTGTAAAGAAATTCACATCTGTAATAGTTTTTAAAAACTATTACAGGACATGTTTAATACTGTTAGAAACTTTACTAGAAACCTTACTCCCATGAGAAAATAATAATAGAAAATTAAATAAATAGATAATAAAAAAATCTGATTCGAACAAGAAAAAACTATTTTGTAACAGAAAAAGATCAGTTTTATTAGAATAAAAAAGAAAGTAAAAAAAATATATATATATTTCTTAATTATTATCTGGAACCTACCTCTATGATTAGGAGTAAAGGTAATATCATGGTCAACGAATTGTGCAAACTGCATCACCATGAGAGTGTATCTGCCATGAAGATAGGACACATCTGCATGTATCATAGAAGAAACCAGGCGAGGTGAGGGCAATGGTGTTCCAGTAATTGAATGTAATCTTGGACTTGAGATTCCTAAAGAGGAATGAATAAAAGTAAAAACTATTGTATCAATAGTATTATCTATTGATAATATCTATAAAGCTAAATAATTATTATGTATTATTAAGTGTTATTGTTATATATAATATTTATTTCAATAATAATGTGAATTTGAAAATTTACAATAAAGTTAAAAACACTATATACAAGCAGGAGATTTATTCAGCATTCATATTCTAATAACAAAAATAAGCTTACCTCCAAACATTTAAAGAGTACCAACTTATCAGCTACCCACAATAGTACCAATAGTAAAATTACTAAACTCAAAAATCATTTCAAACCTGCTTTAATAATAAATTATTATTATATTAGGCACTGATAAACAATTCTTTTACTTATAGATTTCTGCAAAATTAAAGAGTGATCCAGATTAGTTTGTACCGGGCAATAGGGATTGGTTTGATAGTGTAAACTGGCCTTAACTAATATGACATTCTATTTCTAAATTAGTTAAAACTCAACACAACATAAAAACATTATAGAAAGATAATAAAATGAAATATTATCATCTCATAATTGACTGTTTTTCTGTATGAACAACATAATATAAGTATATTACTTTTGAAATTAATATGAGTGAATAATACATATGGAAAAAAAAGCCTAGAAATGGTATATACTTCGTCCTTATCACCTTGCCTGTACCACGATAAATGAATAAATATTACTTTCGTTAACATAAGTTTGATTTCATATTGATTTTATCATAATTAATTTTTTTAATACAATAAATTAAACTTGTTAACTAAACCTTTAGCTGTTGGGAAAATTATAGAGAAAAAGTGACAGTGTATAAAGTGCCTTGAAAGGCATGATTTTTGATTATTTCTCTGGGTTCAATATTCAATTTAACTGAGAAAATGGGTCTAAGTTGGAGAAGAAAAGAAAAAAAAAAAGGAAGCATATTTTAAAATGTTTGCAGTTAAATAGAAAAGTAAAAGATAAGAAAACAACAGTTTTAGTTGTAATTGTTTATCTAATTTTTCAAAAATTAGAAATGATATTCTGTTTAAATTTGAACCAGTAACTAATAAATAAAAATTTCTTGACAAACCATTTTCATAAACAGAAGGAAGAAGTCGAGCAAATGTGGTGAGACTCTTGCCCAAATGAGGACGTTCGAGGTTGTTACAATGACCGCTGAATGTTCTATAAGGAGATCTTGCATCACATGGGCCTTCTTCTTCGCGGCATTCAGATTCAACTGGCTTTGAATGAATGAGATCTGTTATGTCTAGGTTGCTGAGATCTTTGCCACCAAAGTCAAAGCTGATGAAGTTATCACCGTCCAACTGACGCCTCCTTCTGCCTTGCCTTAGTTGAAAAGTTTAGTTTATTCACCACAAGAAGCATTATTTGTACAGAAATAACAAAATTGAAAAATTTAACATTTTATTTTGTAAATTATCTTTATAACAGAACTTAAGTTAACTTCATAAGCAATGTGATTATGAAAAATTAATACTTACTTATTATTGATATTGGAAATGATTTCTTGAGATGCATATTCCAATAACAAAGAATTATTTGCAATGCTTAAAGCCATCCTGTTTGGTTTGCTGAAAGCAGCCGCTGTTCCAAGGGGAGATTTTGGATCCACGGCTCCCTCTGAACAAAACAAATGCATAAAACTATGATTTAGATACTAAATTAGTTTATTATAATGAGATAAATAGCTTGACAGCTTCAGTTTTCTATAGGTTTATTTGGAAAATTTAAATCCATATAAAATTTCTTATTGTTAGTCAAACAAATAGCTCCTGACAATGTAAAATAAAAGACAATATACCAACCAAATTTTATATTATATCATGACAGGAGCCTCAAGAATAATGGTGAATAATAAAAATTCATGAGAAAAAAAGAATGTTCCGATGACGAGGAAAATATTCCCTGAAGTTTCAATATAAAATATATAAATATAGCAATAAATTTTAAAGGAAGTTAAATTTGCCAAATAAACTCATTAATAAGTAATTTATGCAGCATAAAACAAATTGAGGAACCAGTCAAAGATCTTAATAGCTTAGATAACTAGAAATAACAAACAAATTTCAGACTTCAAATTAGAGCTTATAATTTTGTCCCTTTTATGAGGGTATTATAAAAATAAGCAGAATACCACTGTTATTGAATACATTTAAAATTAAATATATTTTTTAAAAATAGATGAAATAATTGTAAATGTAATTTAACATCTGATTTTCTCACTGTTTGTATATGAAAGAAATTCATTCCTCTGGCGCCTGGCAATATCTTCTTCTGCTTTTTGAATAGCAGTTTTGATCAAGTCTAATGTCATTAGTGTAGAATTCTCCTCATCCGCTCTCCTATTCTCTTCTTCTCTCCATGGGCCTAAATTGAACTCTGGGTGGTTATCACAAGGTAGGACTGCATTCCTAAAAATACAATTTATGTTTAATTACTTACTTAAGTATGTTTAACTACTTTTTATTGACTCAATACATAGTTCAATATAGATTAAAAACATAAACATATGTAATTGGAAATTTGATAAAATACTACCATCATCTTTTTTTTTGTGCCATCTTTTGGTTTATTTTTATTGGCTATTTTATGCCATATAAAAAGCTCTCTTTAAACTGTTCAGTTAAATCTCTTTAAGTTCAGTGGACTGAGTAATTAGGGGCTTGTGAAAATTATCCCTGGAGCCCTTAATTTTTCTCCATGGCCCTATCTCCAACATATCAGATATATGATGTACCAAAAAAATTGTACTCTCTTTACTTACAGATAAGGGTCATCTTGAACAAATGCTTTTGGTTGAATGTTTCTGATCCTTGGCATGTTTGTACACAATAGACTGCTTAAGGTGACTTTGCGTAATTCAGATAGTTGATCTGGAAAGTAATATGGCAGAATTCAATATTATAAATAGGAATTTGTGAATATTATAATTATGAATTAGTTGAAAAATCAGTAACTAATATATTAATTCGTGATATAATAAAAATAAATCCCTGTGCCTTATGATTTTTATAAACCACAATGATAGAGATTCTGGCTAATGCAATGAAACATAACAATACTTGCTAACCAGAGAATTTTTAATAATGGATTTCGATTTAGGTTCAATTAATTAGAGTTGAAAATAATAGTTTTTAATGATGAAGTTTTTACTCCATGAAATAATTCAATTTTGCGGGAGTAATGATTATGGTTTTATTAAAACTTAAATATTTTTAAGTTTTAAATATTTTTTATAATTATAGTAATATTACTTTGATTTATAATTATGAATAAACTTGTTGATTTTGTCATTATTTATTATTGGTTGTATTCCATGTAGTAGATTTGAGAAAGTGGTGCAATCATACAAGAAAAAAAAAGCAAAATTAAATATATTTTTAGATATGAATCGACTAATATGTCAACATCAAAGCTATAACTCAGCCAAAATTAATAGACAATTCAAGAACTCATGGAGTAATAATTTAATAAAAAATTTAATATAGTATGCAAATATATTTTAGTGTTGCACTATGTTCTTGTAATATATGAATAAATAATTTGTATATAATAACAGAGGATAAGGAGAAAAACTTTAGTTTCAACTTAGTACCATATGAGTTTGTCCTCGGGATGCCAAATAATTATATTTGGGGTATAATTAATTATTTTCCAATATTCTATAATAATTAAATAAGTAAAAATGTATTTGACTAAAAAAGAACTGTCAAGAATGCCAATATATTGAAGGAAAAGTATCAATACATAAAATAAACAATTTAAATATTCATACCTTTGGAAAAAGTTGCTGGTGGAAGATCATTTTCATACCAAAAACGATCTGATTTCTTCAATGTTGAAAACTGTTTTGAAAGAAGGCAACTGAAGGTTGGTCCAAGAAGAGATCCTTGTACCGAAGGTTCCAATAACCCTCCAACAAGTAGATCAACATCATCAACATTTCTGGAACCAGTTAAAATACATATTACATACAATTACAATTGAAGGATTAATTTATCTTTGGGTAATTTATTTGTAAATTTATTGGTATTCGTATATCCATGGCTAGAAAAAAGAGACAATATCACTAAATCGGTTGACATTATGTTGATAAAAGACAAACTGAAGTCTACCTTGATATTTTTTTAATCCTTGATCAGTAATTGCAATAGTGATAGCCCTGCTACCTTGCAGCTATAGACATTGTGAAGACATTAGCTAGTGTCACACACACCATCCTTCAATTGTAGCTTTGGTCTCACTCTTCTTCAGGCAGGATGGATCAGCTTTTGGAGGATAATATATTTTTATTACATTATTCATCTCCAATTTCATCAGTTGTCTTGGCTGCCTTACTGTACCAAATCTGACAAATTTAACATTTCACTTTCTGAATAATATATAAAACTCTCGATTTGATCTGGAATTTGTCCTGATTACTTTGTCCCTCTGTACTGGACGTGACAGTACTGGATGAACAGTTGAAGTTCTGTTGTTCATGTCAGAAACCAGCTGCTGACATGATGGTGGGTTTCAAATTTGTATGGCCTTACCCACCGAGCTACCCTACTCCTTAAAATATTCATTTAAATTAAAATAAAATTAATATTTGTTTCTTATTTAGTTTTTTGTCTAAATGTTTTAAGTTTTACTAAGATAGAATACATAAACCTCATTTCTTTATATTTTACTTTATCTTATTCATTTTTACTTGGTACTCATCTATTGGACAAATTTATATTTTATTAATTGCTTTTCTTGCATTTTCTTTAATTATTTTTTTAGTCAAGCAGTGAATATTTCGTTTCATTTCTTATACGCATTATGTATAGTTCTAGGTATTTTGTATATAGTTTCTTCAGTTCGGTTTTGTTTACTTTTCTAGTTTATATACATTTTTTTTATTTATTTAATGTAACTCTTTTTATTTAACGTAGTCCTTCTGGCCAGAAGAATTTCATTTGTTCTCAAATCTTCTGTTATTCTCAGGGTACTTCATCCCAGAATAAAGTAATGTTTCTATTAATATACCAATAGAAGAATAGCCTTTTTAGTCTCAATAATAAAAATAGTTTATTTTAAATTTATCCAGATTTTTATTTCTTCAGGCATCTTCAGAGATAAAATCTGTTTTAACAATATATTGTGAATTTTCATTCCCTAATAACAGTGCACTATCTTGCACACTTAGTCATAGTACACAACAGAATATCAGGCCAGGTGTACAAGATGGTGCACTGCTATAAGCTAATGAAAATTCACAATATATTGTAAAAACAGATTTTATCCCTGAAGGTGCCTGAAGAAATCAAAATTTGGATAAATTTACAATAAAATATTTTAATTATTGAGACTAGAAAGGCCTTTTTTCTATTGATACTTAATAAAGTCTCTTTCCCAAGATTATCTTTTATATTAATATACCTCAAGTTTATTAAAGAAAGCTCTCACTTGTATATTGAAGTAAGCAGGCGGATATTTTCTTCTGGCATGGTCATCAGTTCAGTGAAATTCTGTATCTTCAATTGAGAACACTCCTTGATGATCTCCACATACCTGGCTAGTCCCTGATTTCTTGAATAGTCAATCAACTGCAATGCATTGGCATCTGGAACAGAATAAAAATAATTATTGTATTATTAGAAAAAAAATGTATTGCAAATTAATTATGAATACACATTGTTAAAACAATCATTACAAATAAATTTTAAAAACCTTTTTTAACTTACATTTTGCATGAAGGTTAGGTTCTAAAGCAGGTGCTAGTGACATCATAATTACTTTAGAAAGAAAAGAATCCGACCGTTTCGTTTCATTATTCAATCCAGTCACAGTCTATTAAAAAGACAAAACATAATAAACTGTTGTTTACATGAGTGATTTTATACATGGTGTAAAGTACATGAATATAAGGACATATTTAACATTACATTTTATCCCAAAGAATAATTATATATAAAATAAAACAATGTAATATGATATTACCAGCTGAGGTGGCACCATAGTCGGCAAAAGTTGCAGGGCTGAAAATGCTGCTTCTAAATAAGTCCCTCCAGCATTGTTGCTTGAATATTCTTTTGAAAATCCTCGGACAATTGGGTCAAATGACCAGTCATTCTATAATTTAGATTTATTTAATTAATATAGTATAATTTATATTTTGTTAAAAAAAGTTTCATTGGATTAATACTCAAAATAAAATTATAATCATTGAAAAAATAATAAATATATTAATAACTAAAATAAGTAATTATTAAGTAAACTTCTGAATATTGAAAGTTGAAAAATGTTTCCTTGCCTTTGGAGTGCTCATTGTTAAAATAAATAAATAAATCAGCCCCTCAACAGTCCAATCTGTTCCTGATTACTATGCTATAAAGACATTATGTATCTTTTGGAGTTAGAATGATCTGGAGTGTGTTTAATTTTTTTTTTTTTATTCCTAACCATAGCAGCAGAATCAAAATTCATTTTATTTGACTTCCACAAAATAAAGACTAACTGAGATCCAGATGGGAACTAATATCACAATGATAATAACCAGGCAGCATGGGACTCTAGTACCGAGGCCCCATACCTTGTACCAAGGCCATCATGTTCTCACCTTAATTAATTAAATAATATTTATGATAACTGATTTTTAAAAAATTTGTATTTTTCAATATAAAGTATTGAAGGCAAAGTAATAAATTACAAAGGATATGCAATCTTTGTCACTCACTCCTGATTACACTATTCTTTAGAAACTAATTGTCAACACAATTTAAATATAACTTTAATAAAATTCATTTTATTTACATCTGATATGTAATGGATTTCAGCTAAATTGATGTTTAAATCCTTATAAAGATCATGAAATCTAGACACTTTAAAAATTTAGTTCACAAAAAAAAAAGTCCATATATAATAAAATAGGAATTGATTTGTTTAGTTTTTGAAATATTTTATTATTTAAAAGTTTAAGTGTACTTGTGTATGTTCTATTCTGCTTAAAAGATATAGATGGTTAAAGCACCAACAATTGTATGCCTGAAATGTGTTTTCTTTTAGTATGTGCTTTAGAGATTTGGATACTTCTATTTTTTGAAGAAGATGGAATGGGGTAAATCTAATTATTATAATCACTAAATTGAGACGTCTAAAAAGAAGATGGTCTCAAGATCTCCTTTTATAAATACATTTTTAGGGTGCTACCTGTGGGTAGTTTCTCAACAAGTGGTTTCATGTTATTATATCCTTATGTTCACATTTACTGAATGTATTTTTATTTATAATACAGTTGTAAATATCATAAATTAAAAAAAAGAATAAATAAATAAAAAACTTTAGAAATTTTGTCAAGATTTTGAGACTCTTGAATTTGTTATTTTTAAATGAATGGTTCAAGTTTATGTGTCCTTTTTCCTGATTCAGAGATTTGAAATTATAAAAAGAAAAAAAAAATTACTTCAAATTAAAAACATTTTTAAGGGACTTTTCCAAGAAATAAATTGAAAATTGGATGTACAACGGTTGTTCCTTTAGCCATCAATATATTCTAATTTAAGAGAAAAATATAAGTTATGATTCATAGCTCACAGAACTACACCAATGCTGTGAACTTCAAAGAGGATCTTTGTGTTATTAAGATTGTAAAAAGTGGCTCAAAATATTATACTTAAAAAAAAATATGGTTGATTGTTAAACAACGTAAAAAAAAATTAAGAATGTGTTCATATACAGTTATTTATCATAATAAAAATATCTTTAAAGTGTATAATGATAATATTTGATTTAATGATATTCAATTTTCTAAATTTATTATACTTTCCAAAAAATGTTTTGATACATTTATGGTATTCCATGGCTTACAGCTACATGATATTTAAGTGTAGAACTACCAACAAATAATCTCTCTCTTTCTCTCACTCTAAATTAAAATTAAATTGTAAAAATATTGTAAGTAAGGCACAATCTATAAATAATGTAAAATTCAAAATGATTTAGTATTTTGGTCTGTAAGAAAGGATCACAGGTCCTATGATAAATAAAAATCAATCAATCTCTTTCGCTCAATCTGTAATAAAATAAGTACATTGAAAAAAAAAAAGATTTTAGATTTTATAAAGAGGGTTATTTTAAGTCAACAAAACTACATTAAGGGTATATAAAATGAATAACTTCAACTTAACTTTTTTTGCAAATTAATCGTTGAATAGTAATTTATTATATTGATAAAGTTGAAACAAATAAATATTACCTCACTCAGAACTAGAGGAAGGTACTCAGAATAAGTTATATGCTGTATTTCTGCAATAAGGATTTTTCTAGCTTCTTGGTAAAGCTGCTGGGGTGTCCAGTTATTATTGATTTTAGAGAGTTCTTCAACAACACGGTTGTGCTCCTTATATAGCAGAGTGTACAAGCCTCCAACTCCTGTACCCTTCCTACACCTGCAAGATAATAATGAATAAAAACAAGTAATGCATTAATAAAACTATAGAATTCAAATTTTATTAGAAAAAAAAGAAAGAAAGTTATTAGAGATATTAGAGTCGAAATATTAGTAATATGGTACATAAAAGAGTACTAGGGTCCCTTATAGTGTATAGCGTATATACATATAGCGTACTTTATAGTGTACCGGAATAAAGTTATTTTCTATCTACCTATCTATATATCTATCTGTCTAATATTTGATTTCCTTAACAAATTGAAATTGTAATATTTACTTTTTTGAAGTTATTGATTGACTGTACCAAATTACTCCAAAGATATGAAAAAAAACAACAAAAACATTGATCATTGTTAGTAACTGGCAGAGCAGATAACTACAACGTATTTTTATTTATATCTACCATTTAAAACATCCATGAATTTCACTAAAAAATATTCAATAAGAATAAGAAGTGGAGGTAGCAAAGTTAAGGCCTAGACTTAAATATAAACAATTCTTTACAAATATCTTATACAGCCAACTATAATACATTATCATTATATTTTAAATTAATTTGTTGGATCCTTGAGAAATAAATAAGTAGGGTTAAGTAAATGAAATAAGGACTTGATAATTTATGTTTTTTTATGACATTTCATCTAGCAGTTAATCTTAGTTGACTTAAATTTATATAATTTTTGTAAATAACTATAAAAACTACTTAAGTAGTTTTAATTAAAGTTATTAATTTATACAATAGATTATATTTCCCCTGTCTATACCTCCTTCCATTTTTTTTTTTCAAATTCTATATGCACCTCAATCAGAACTTAGTACCAACTACTCCTGTATTTTCGTTGAAAACAATTCTATATCTTAAAATAAATAGGTACTCCGAAATTAAGGACCAAATTTACAGAACTACTTTGCGATATTAATCACTTTTTCGGATTCTGAGGATGTCAAAAAATTTCAGTTATGTGAGCCGTGGAAAACAATTTGAGCTACAACCTACCTTAATCATTTAAGTAAACATAGTATGTAAACTTAAAAAGTTATATATTACTAGATATATATAACTTATGTCTATAAATTATATCATACTCAATGCAAGCTTGAACATTAATTTTCCCGCTTGGTGTAAGTAGTAGGGCTTCTTCTTCTTCGGTGATTCCAAACAATCCGGATCCATCCAAATATCCTGTGGCACCATTAACTAGCCCTTCGTCTGAAAACATTAAATTGTATTAGAACATAATATTTAATATAGAAAACTCTGCTTAATTAAGTTGCTAGCTAATTATACTAGATATCACCAAAGTTTATTGTTTATATATTGTTAACATTAAATTATTTGAGGTTGATCTGGCTATGGAGGCATCTTAGTAATTTATTATAATCACAAATATAGTTAAATATAAATGTTTGTCCATGTTGCATAATTATTTCAGGATTGGCCTACAGTCCCCTATTGTAGTGGAGGGACTGCCTCCTTCAGGCAGCTACACGTACCTTGTAGCTTCAGAATTCTAAACAGGATATTTAACTCCTACTTCCTGAGACGGTCAGACGTTATGACCCATTCAGGTTACCACATTGACAGATCGTTTAGCCACTATAATACTGTTACCAGGGGGCACCAAGTGGAGGCGACCTGTGTTCACTCCTCTTGGATGGTTCGGTCATGTAATGAGGATGGATAACTTCCATTCAGCAAAGAAAATTATGGAGACTAAATCAGTGGGAAAATGACCTAGAATTAGAGAAAGACCAAGAATTACTTGGGAAGATAAACTCAGAAATATTCTTGAAGTTAAAGGAATTGGATGGCCGGAAGCGAGGAGAACGCCCCTCGGTAGAGACGGATGGAAATCATTGTGCAAGGAGCTCTACACCGAAGGTAGAAGAGATTATTGAATAAGAAGAAGAAGATAAATGTTTATGAATATCATATTGATAAATGATTTTTAGATAAATAGATTATTAAAATTCTTGTTACATATTAATAAATATAAAATTAATGCATTTAAGTAGTAAATGTTTTATATAACAATAAATTACTAAAAAGAGAAACAAAAGATAGTGGTAGTTAAGAGTTTTGAACTCTTTTAGCAGAAAAAACATCAGAGATTCCCTGAAATAGGCATTAACCAATTTAATTACAAAAAATTAACAAGGAAAAACTTGCAAATTAAGGTATAAAATAATAAAATATGCTAAGAATCATTAGATCTAATTAATATAATATATTTAATAACTAAAATTTAAATATATATATATATATATATATATATATGTATAATGCATATATACCTGTGTTTAAAGGCTGGGACAAGTCTCTCAAGAGAAGCTCTGACCACAGACCTAGCAGAGCAGTGACATGGTTGTGAGGTCTGGTGGTGGCTTTCGTCTCAAGCAGTTTGGCCAAGCCTTCTCGGTCCACTCCATCTGGCCCTTTAACATATAATTTGATAAAACAGTTATTATTTACATTTGTACAAATATTTTAGTCAATTATTACAACGTTAATTTTCATAAAATATAAAATACATTAGTTTTTAACTTTATTTTTTTTGTCCGAATACGACATGCACTTGATAGTGGTCAAAAGTTTTTTGACTGAGATTTCACATTCGTGATAGTATAACTAGTTATAACATATTTATAAAAGAAAAAAATATATAGACATTAAATTATTAATGTCATTTTTTTCAAAATTGTAATTTAAAACAAAATTTGGGCTCTAGGTGCTAAATACATATTTCAGCTTTAGTTTACTCTCCAATAAATTTTAGATTGATAGAAAAAAGTCAACAGTTTGCACGTCAGCCTCCGGATTAAGAGAGATCAATTGTTTTATATAAAATGTGCAATTTATGTAAATTATAATTAATATTTATAATTTTTTTTCATACATTTTACACTTTTATTATTAATATACATTATACTGGATTTAAGTAATATTTGATATTTCATTATTGTTTTGTTTTCATCTTTATCTTTGACTTATCTATATTTTTATTTATTAGCCATTCTTATTTTAGTTTATTATAATTAAAATGTAAAAATGATATAATTTTTTATATTTATTATTCATTTTTATGGAAAAAATAAATGTTTAGTCCAGCTTTTGTTTTGTCCAACAATATTGTATAGTCCATTACTTTTATTATATAATTATTTTCTTTCTTTTTTTCACTGTTAGCTATGCTTCATTCTAAGTTTTCAGATAAAACCTGAAGGGAGGTTAACAGCTCCTGAGAGCCAGGAAAGAGATCTATACTAATGTAATATATATATATATATATATATATATATATATATATAATATATATATATATATATATATATATATATATATATATATATATATATATATATATACATGAGTGTAGATTAGGAATGGTTTTAAAAGCTTTGGCAAAATAGTACAAAACTAATTCTAACATTGAGTACTCAATGATTGACTACAGTATAATATTGAGGAACCATCTCTTTCCTCAATGTTAATTTCAACCAAAATTTTACTGAATATATCGTCAGTTTATTGAAAAAAAGTGAATAAGTACATTTTTTTCGACTTTTACCTGAAGGTAGGTAGTTGTTAATTTAACTCGTTAAGTACATAAAAATTCTTTTATACGTAAAACATATGTAAGGTTACTTCAGCAACCTTTAATAGAATACAAGTGCAAAATATAGCTCAGCAAATAACTAATTACTCTACTTTAAATCCTGTTTTATAACCCAACATAATCTATATCTAACCTCTTTCTTCATCTAATCCCTTGCTCCCCTAAGGTCTTTTAACAGTTCTTCCCACTCAGGTCATGTAACCTTCAGTAACAACATGTTCTTCTGACAACTCTGCACTTTCATCTCTCCTAATCTGTTTAATAAATTTCTAGAGCTTGCTAATATGTTTTCTGTTTCTTTCTATCAAACTACTGAATTTTTCTATCCACAAATTATAAGATCTTGAATGGCCCCTATTTTTCTCAATCTTTGCTGGAACCCATTCTGATTCTAAATTTGTCTGGATTTTTTTTTTTTTGTACATGCACTCACTTGCAAATTTTAATCACTACTATATTGTTTGTAGCTTTAACAATTGTTACAGCAACTATTTTGTGTTAAATTTTATTCTTTTTCAGTTTTTAATTTATATATATTGCTAACCTTATGAGTTTTGTCAGTTTCTTACTTGGAGATGTCAACATTGTCTTTCTGGGAATCAGGGACTGGAGGGCGGCTGCATGGAATCGAGATAAATGGCGGACTTTTCTTCAGGCGTCCGTGACCCCTCACAGGTTGTAGAGCCGTAGAAGAATTAGAAGATTTAACAATGAAAGAAAAATTTCATCTTACTCTTTTATCATATGAACTCCAAATTTGGATATTATTTGCAAGAATGAAATTCTTGCACATGAAATGGCCTGCCAGAGAAAATTGAACAAGAGCATATCGACAGCCACACTGCAAAAGCCTGTAAGGACAATTTATATGGAAAATGAGGTTTTAAGCTTTTCTGGTCAATCTTGTCCTGGTGCATATTCTGATCCCACGAAATGAAATCTATAATATTTCATTTTTTCTCTATGGCCTTTTGTAAAAACCTATAACTTAAAACCAGCAAATTGTGATGCAAAAAACTGTATTAATTTTTCTCATACGCTTTATATACTTCTAATTCTTCTACGGCTCCCTGTACAGTTTGCTGTGATCACAAGCCTTTAGAAAACTTGAGGACAAAAGCCAGATCTGATGAAATTCTGGGAGATTTGATTCTTTATTTATCCCAGTTCAACTTTGATATTATCTATAAACAGGGAAAAGATAACGTTCTGGCAGATCTACTCTCCAGAAATCCAGTCATTGAACACTTCGAGAATGAAGATTCAATCCGGATCACCAACTTAATAGACTTGTCAGCCATAAAAAAAGATCAGGCTGATAATTTTTCAGAGCTGAGAGCGACTGACCAGATTTTATCAAAGCAGGGCATAATTTTCAAAAATATTAGGAAGAAATCAAGAATTTTTGTATCCCAAGCATTTGGAAAAGAAATTATTAAAATCATTCATCAACACTATGGCCATATCGGCCCATCTCACATGAAGGCAACTATCAGACCATATTACTATTTCAAGGGCCTAGATAAAGCAATTAATAACTTCTATAGGAGTTGCAAGATTTTTATTGAAAACAAAACTCGTCGTAGTCGTGCCATCGGCCTGCTCTCCCGTCTCGGCCCAGCCACAGAGCCTTTCCAGATCATGTCGCTCGACAGTGTCGGAGGTTTCGGAGGGAACCGCTCTTCCAAACGGTACATGCACATTCTCGTTGACCACTTCACATGATTTGCATGGATCTCTACAACAAAGGGTCAAACAGCTAAAGATTTCATAAACTTACTCGATCCTGTAGTTAAACAACATAATATCTCGATTCTACTGGCTGACCAATATACAGGTATTAACTCAACTTTTTTCCTGAAATATTTGAGAAGTGTTGGGACTCAGATCGTTTTCACATGCATTGACAATCCCAGTTCCAACGGATTAAACGAACGATTGAATCAGACCTTAGTGAATCGCCTGCGATGTAAGATAAACAATGGCAATAGAAGAGCCTGGTCTACCTTGGCAGAAGAATGTGTGAACGAATACAATAATACCATCCATAGTTCCACCCACTTTGAACCATCGTATCTATTGTTCGGCCATCAATCTTCTATATCTCCACTTGGAAACACTCCATCCTCTTTAGAAGAAGACCGCAAGATAGCTTTCCGGAATTCAACGAGAAGTTTAAGTATCAATAAGAAACGCGTTGATAGGAATAGAACGGAACATACTTTCAACGTTGGCGATTTAGTCTACGTCGAGAATGGCAATAAATTAAGTCGCAATAAGCTTGATCCAGTTCGGATTGGACCATTCCCAGTCGTCAGACGGATTTCTTCGTTGTTCTATGAAGTAGCCAGCGGAAAGAGGAAGAATGTCTCAAACTTGTTCCACTCCAGCAAGCTGCTTCCTTACTTCCCGCCGCCGCCTCAAGAAGCGACCTCAGGGGGGAGGTGTAAGGTTACTTGAGCAACCTTTAAACACTTCAACTGTTACTTATCTTTAAATCAGATGTTAATGATTATTTATTAGAAAATACCTTCTTGTATTGTTATATTGGATTAGTGTTATAATTAACTTGTGTTGTAATAACGTGTAATTAAATTCTTTTACTTTAATTGAATAAATCACGTCTATAAAAGATCTTAGAAATTATATTACACGTTATTACAACACAAGTTAATTATAACACTAATCCAATATAACAATAAAAGAAGGTATTTTCTAATAAATAATCATTAACATCTGATTTAAAGATAAGTAACAGTTGAAGTGTTTAAAGGTTGCTCAAGTAACCTTACACATAGTTTCACTAAGTGCACTATATTCAGACATTACAAAGAAAAAAGTCCCTATTTGGTACTTGATGACTTTTTTCACTGGATCAATTGATCAAGAGGGCATATTCACACTGTATGTACAATTAATAAAAATAAATTAAACACCAAAATAATATATACTAACACTAATGTAAGTTAATAAAATTAACTGTGTTAGGTAAGTCTAACTCTTATTCTATGTACTTGCAAGGCTATAAAAGTAAGTTTGTGTTTTGTTTCACTATGATAGTGTGCAAAACACAAATTTATTAAAAGTTATTATGTGCTTTGTGGTTTTATTTTTATTATTCATTGTTATGTATATGTAAGTATTTTAATTAATTGTCAAAAATAGAATACATTTTTTTTTTATTATTCATGAAATTTACAACTGTATGCTGATCAATATACATTTAGTAAATGAGATATAGAGAAATACATGGTATGAAAATGCTTGTAAAGAATCTACCCATAGGTAGCGCTGTAATAAAGTCTCTAAATTAGAAGATCAGGAGGCATCTTCTGTTCAGATGCCTCGAGGGGTTATCAGAGAGCCAGGAGGATTATAATAGTTGTGAAGTTAATTATGGAAGGAAAGGTATCTGGATTGGGCCAATTTGGAAACATTAAGGTCTTTATGGATGATTTTATTAGAGACAAAGTAAGGAGCATTGAGGATTTTACGAAGGATTTTGGATTGTAAGGATTGAATGCGTGAGGAATTCGATGGCTTTGTGGACCCCCAAATCTCAACTCCTTATGTCCAAATAGGTCTTATTGTAGTCATGTATATGTATGTCTTTTGTAATTAACTGAAAGCTTAGAGCGTTTGTCTAGTAGTCGGAAACGTTGTCGTTTAAGTCTGCCATGAAGATTCCTCCCGTGTACTTAAAATAGGGAATTGGGATGTGGTCTAGGTCTCCCTAGATCCCATCTCGCGGACAAAGATTTTCATGGTCTATAG